>CM038794.1:283022292-283117119 GCA_021764765.1 Vicia sativa
TTCACTTTCTCTCTAAAAGTGCCATAAACCTTTCTTCTTTATTATTCTTTCTATTAACCCTTCATTATTATTTAATTTTATGTCAATTACATGATTATTGTAGTGTTATTGAAATCAGATGGTGCATTTTCAATTTTTATTCTGTTAATTAGGTTAATCATTGGTGTAACATTTAGGTTTTTTTTTCTGTTGTAATTTTTAATTTTATATACGGATACGACTTTGTTAAGACTTATAATAATTTAAAAATATACAAATTGAATGCAATCACATTGCCTCGTGTCTTGAGTCTGACAATAACACACATAATTGATGCGGATATGTCTTTGTTTAGAGAGTGCATGTGCCATAGTGTTCTTATGTAAACATTAACTAAGATTCAAAAGTCTAAGAATGCAAAATTTATGTTAATCTTCTTTGTAAAAGCCCACAAAAATGGTGGGGCGACACATTAAAAATGCGGGTCTAAAACATTTGGTCCACCCTGCAAAATGTGGGCAAAATTGACATTTATAAAACTTTGACCTCTCCTTTGCCACCCCTGATTTAGTATTTGCTAGGAGAATATTTATATTCTCTTTTGAGCATATGTCAAAACGAAACTCAAACTTCAATGTATCAATCATACAATCAAAGTGGAATGTATAAAATTATGACAATGTTCACCCAAATATTTTTGACATTAATTGGATTCATAATTGCAGTGTAACTGGCTCAGGGTCATAAGTCATATACTAATAGTGTTTATGTGTTTTTAATTCTTGCAATAACTAACTCCAAAAGCTTGAAACGAAGTTCTGATTTAATACGTTCAATTTCAAATCCTTTTTCAGTTATAAGTTATAACTCAAAAGAATAAAACTTCTTTGTATTGTAGTGCTGATGCTAACAAAGGCTTTATTTCTTTCTCAGTGTTCCATGCAGAACCGGAATCTGCAAGACACCGTTAGAATTGACATCTTCTCAATTAATTGCAAGTGAGGTTTTTCCTCTTTTCATAGTGAAACCTCTTATCTACCCAGGAAAAGTTGCAAAGGCTATTTTCAAGAAAACCATCCCAAGTTACAAAAACTTGTTGCACAATTTCAACACAAGGACAACCTCTGTTGAGTCGGAACTCCAACGCCTAGAGGTTGGTTAGTAACTGAAAATAAATAAAGATGTCTTATATCTGTTGGTAGGTAGTAGTTATAGCAGTGCTATAGCGTTATTTAAGTAAGTTTATATGAAATGAGCTTTTGAGTAGGCTAACCAGTCAAATCAGACTTTAGAAAAGGTTAAAGCCTATCTCGGCCCTATATGAAATTAAGCCTATGATAAGCCGCAGGCCAGGCATAGGCCTTGCAAAGCCTATCTCGGCCTGGCCTATTTCCACATCTACGTGTAACATAATTTTTACAAATTTATATTCTTCTGCATTATGCTATTTAGTACTAGATTTGTCAAATAGCTACAGCTGCATATCACAGTTCCAGAACTAAATTTGAGTAGCCCTCTTTGATGGGTTTAGCCTTGGTACTCATTTTTTAAGTTGGGTTCTTTCTGCAGGTTCTTGCAGGAAGCTATTTGTGTGTAGGAGGAGCAATCTTGGGTCTGATAAAACCAGGAAGAATGGGACTTTTTGGAGTACTTCTTCTTATGTTGGGTCTGATCAGAGAACACATCATGGGAAAATCTGATTTGACTCATGCAAAGGGTATTCAAATCTATCCAACCATTTTTATTGCTCTACTCTCAGCATTCTTCTCCATTAGAAGCGATGTTAGAGAGATAATTCGTACCTTTAATCCGAAGCGTGTTTGGAAGGCAAAACATTACTAAACGAATGGCAAGTTGAGATTGGCATACATGCGCATGCATTCATGTATGCACGAACCTTACATGAGTACACATCAGGTAGGTAGCTAGGAATACTTCTGCTTACTGTTAAAGGCAATTGCAAACACAGGAATACTAGATTTCTTAATCTTAGGCTAGCCATTGGAGAATATACAGATTTTTTTCTCGGATTATTTGTGAATGAATATGTGTTGGTAGACAATTAAACATAGCACCTGATTCAACAGGGCAGAATTTTTAGAAAGTTTATAATGCAGCTTAATGTGCACTTTTAGTTCTTTCATTGCATTTGTTAAATCTAAACAAACGGATGGCGATTTCCAAGAACCAAACAAGACATGTACAGAACGAGTTGTAGATATAGTGAAAGTTTGTATTAAGGTTTTCAAAACAGAATATTGCAAATCCCACAACTTGAAATGTAACATATTTGTCTTGAAACTAGCAAATTTCTGTTGGTGATAAGGCAAACATAACCATATATAGCCACTTGATTGTCTACATGTTTGTTTTGGTGTTGGGGAATGTTGATTGCACACTGAGGTGGAAGCTTTTAGATATCACAAGAAATTGGCATGCCTGCTGCGAGTTGCAGGTTGATGGCTTTTTCTTTCAAACAAACAATTTCTTGATTAGTTAAATGTAATTGTACTGAATTGTAGGATCATCTAGAAATATGCATTATGCATTCTTGTTAGGTGAATTCTGCTATGCACAGATCAGTTAAGGTGTGCATGTACATAGTGCACTATTTTTTCACCCTTGAATGAAAGAGTCCTCACAGAATTAAGATAATTACTCTACATTGCATTTTCTTCTTATGCTCAAAAAGCCAAATACAAGGAAACTACTCACATCCAAAGGTGCCTAGTTGGAAAATGCCACCCTTCACCTTTCATGTTTAGTACTATCTTTTTCAGGGTGATTTTGAAAAGCTGTTATGTGTAGGCTCTATTCCACTGTGATTTTTTTATTGTGATTTTTAAGTTTCTCAAACACACTAATACAAATTTGCCAAACTTTTCTATGCTGGCTTTTAGTGAATCATCATTCGAAAATGGAGATTCTGGATAAAAATCTAAGTAGAGGTTTATTTCGGGATCAAATGTACAGGTTTTTGTAAATGAGTCTAGTGTGTCTTGATCATCCAAGGTTAATATGCACAATTATGTGTGCGTCCAAAAACTCGCATCTTCTTAGATGACAAATTCATAATGTGACTTTAATTAAGAGATACCATACATTCTAATGAACAACACATCCCGTTTTCAAAATTTCATTCAATACTATTTGTTAGAGAAATATAATTTTTCTTACTTATCTCAAGAATTAGTAATCATTTATAATTAAAAATGATCTTCGTAATTTAGAAAAGAACTTTAACAATTTTTTTAATGAATTTAAAGAGAATTACATTTGAAACTAGCTATATAAACACAATGAATCCTCTATCTAAGACCCTTCATATACGTAACATATAATCATTTACCTAAAGAGAATAACTACAATCCTATTAACAACTTGAGAATAATAAATCTTTTCAAAAAATTACCACATAATTATTTTTGACTGGTAAATATCACCTTTTTTTAAAAAATTATAGTATTAAATTTAGGTGGCTTCTAGGATGAGGGTGCTATGAAACTCACAAGTGGACCACAATTTATAACCCTTCGATTATCTACTCTCACAATATTTCATTATCTAATACCACATGAAACTTTTACCATAATCCTCCATTCCTCTACAACAATTTACAAAACAATTGTAGTTCTTTTAGCATCAAGTGTGTCATGTCTCTCTACACCTGCATATTCATTATTCATAAAATATGTACATGTTTTAATTAAAATTCTATGAATCACAACAATTTTAAGTTTCTACAAATACCAAAGATTTCATTATATATATGTATTTCTATTTTAAAAAAAATTCTATGACAAAAACAAAAACTAAAAATTTCTGAAAAGAAAGATTTAATTATGAATTCTTCGTAATCAAAAAGATGATCAAAATTATAACCCAAAAACCATAAAGAAACTATGAATATCAATATATTAATTTTTTACCTCAGATACTATTCTATTATCATTATAACCAACCGCTTTAATTACAATAACAACAACTACAAACTCTAATATCTTCCTTTGCAACATGATTTTTTCTTTTAAATTGAGTTCTGATTTAACTCAATAAAATTGAATATATAAATTTATTTGATTTTCAGTTTTATCAATGTTTATTGTCTTGAAGATTATAAAACAGAAGAAAACTACAATCCTTATTAACATTCGCATAAAAGAGAGAGAGAAAATTATGAGAGTAGATTCACAGAAAAAGAGAGGAGAGAAGAATTATCCATTAGATTCTCAAAGATAATCTTAAGTAAACCACTTGTTTCATGTTTCCCTTAGAAATCACCTTAAATTTAAATATAAAATAAAAAATAATAAGAAAAAAAGGACACGGAACCTGTAAATCTGTAATGGGCTGCTACCGAAACAAACCTCCAAACGCAGTCGTGTAAGCGAAGTATATAAACCAAAATAACCAAAACTCAGCGCCGCAAAAAAAAAGTGATCAGCCCTAACCAGAGGCAGTGAGTGAGTCTGTTAGAACTTCAAACTCAAAACGATGTCGTTTTTCTCCGCAACTGCAACCGTTCCTCAAACCCTCCCCTTCATTTCCTCTAACAAACTCTCATCTTCCTCTACGTCGTCGTGTAGCTTCCTCTCATTCCCCTCATCTCAATCCATCTTCTGCAAAACCATAACTACCTCACCAAATCACACGCGCTCACGCGCCTCCTTCTCCTGCAACCACTACCACCACCGCCGTCTCGTCTTTCCATGGCATCTGCTACGTCGTCGGCGACAACATCGACACCGATCAGATCATTCCCGCCGAGCATCTCACTCTCGTCCCTTCCAAGCCCGACGAGTACGAGAAGCTCGGTTCATTCGCCCTAATCGGACTCCCCGATTCATACTCCCTCCGGTTCGTTGAACCCGGCGAGACGAAACGAAATACTCCATCGTAATCGGTGGAGCTAATTTCGGATGCGGATCGTCTCGTGAGCACGCGCCTGTTGCGTTAGGGGCTTGCGGTGTGGCTGCGGTTGTGGCGGAGTCCTATGCGAGGATCTTTTCAGAAACCCGTGGCTACCGGTGAGGTGTATCCGTTGGAGTCAGAGACGAGGCTGTGTGAGGAGTGTAGTACCGAGATGTGGTGACGGTTGAGCTCGAGGAGAATCGGTTGATCAATCATACTACTGGGAAGGAGTATCAGTTGAAGCCGATTGGAGATGCTGGTCCGGTTATTGAGGCTGGTGGTATTTTTGCTTATGCTAGGAAAACCGGCATGATTCCTACTCGATAAGGTATTCAGCTTTGTTTGTTCTTTCTTTGTTGCAATGCATGTGTCAAGTGAAGTCATATAGGGTATAGACATACTATTGCTATGAGAATATGGATAGTAAACTTGATTTACTGCATATGTTCAGATTTTGTTAGACTTACACAGTTATAGCATCAGAAGTCAACTTAGTTTGAAAGCTTTGAGCCTGTAACACGTCTTTACAAATGTATGGAAAATATGAATACCACTACGAAACATAAATCTTCCCACTTCATCATACTATAAATTTTAAACTGGATAAGCTAAAGTTTCATCTGCTTAAAATCTTTGAAAGAAGTATTTATATTCTGAATATTAGTTTAAATTGCTTAAATATAGAAGATAGTTGATTCAAAGTTAGTAGAGTCAGTTGCTTGCTTAGGGATGGCATTGATGTTATTAGGTTATTCTTCTGATCCATTGTGAGATCCAAATGTGGATTGCATGAATTGTCTGCACTGAATCCTTGATAGTGTAGCATAGTTGTCAGTTAGGAGAATCCATAAAATTATGGAGTGTCTCTTGAGAACTGCAAAGTTACGTTTGATTTCTCCCTCCTCTCATTACAAGTTATCCTCAATGAAACTCAGAATAGAAAAGTGTATGCTAAAATTACAAAGCAGGGTTGCATTTGTATTGAATTATGAATTTCTAATTTGTACTTGTATACTAGCATAAGCACTTGTTGTAATGTTGGAAGTGCTAATTGAAACATGTGCCAAGTCAAGTCAAGTATAGACATGTTGTTGCTATGAGAATGGGGACAATAAACTTGATTTACTGCTTATATCCGGGTGTTGTTAAACTTACACAGTTATAGCAGTAGAAGTCAGCTTAGTTTGAAAGATTGGAGCCTGTAACATGTTTTTACCACTGCATGGAGAATTAGAATACTACTAGCCTACTAGGAAACATACATTTTCCTACTTCATCATAATATATATTTTTAGTCTGGATTAACTAAGATTCTGTTTGTTTAAGCTTTTGAAAAAAGTATTTTGAAAGTTTTGTAAAAATATTGTTCAGAGATATTACGTTACTAGAAGTTTTTTGTTGTTGTTTGGCAACAGTTATAAATCAATTTTATTTTAAAATGTAGTTGTAATCACAACTTTTTTAAGGAAACTACTAAAATAGCATCTTAAAATAATCCAAAATTTGGTTTATTTTTTCAGATGCAGATTTTTTATCCAAAGTTTTTTCAAACCACCTAAAATTTTAAAAGTATTTTTCAATAAAAAGTTGAAATGAATGGTCTCTTAATCTAGAAGTTATGTAGCTTTCAGGATGATGGCAGGTTTTAGAAGTTTGGGTTATTCTTCTGATTCTGTTGTGAGAACCAAATAAGGATTGCATGAATTGTGTATACTGAAAATTCTTGATAGTGTAGCATATTTGTCCGTTAGCAGAATCCATAAAATTCTGGAGTGTCTCTTGAGAAATGCAAAGTTACTTAGGATTTCTCTCTTTTTTCCATCTCCTCTCATTGCAAGTTATCCTAACCTAAGATGGGAACTCAGACTGCAAAGTTACATAGGATTTCTCCGTTTCTCCCTTCACTCATTTAAAATTTATCCTAACCTAAGATGGAAACTCGGAATATTTTGAACATTTGCAGTCTACAAGCATAAGCACTCACTGTAATGTTTGGAAGAGCTAATGGAAACATCTTTTAGCATGTTTTAGTTGTTTTCAGCTTAATTTCAGTAAGCTCAAGAGGATAGTTTGTTAAAACAACTTATAGTGTATATGCAATCAATTTGAATATATTTTCTCTTCTGCTATTTTAATAGTTTATACACTAAAAACTATAGGATAAGCGTGCTAAATTGATATGTTAACCTAAACATGCCCTTTATTTCATATTTGGTTACTGATCTGGACTGGTGCATGCATTTGACTACACTCTGAGATTAAACACTGAAATGTATAATACTATTGTGGGAAGCATTTCATATTCACAAAATGAATTAGGATTTGCTTAATTGTTAGCTTTTGGGCCGGTAGTTCAGACCAGCCACTTTGTTTATTAGTGGACATGCTATAAATTGAAGCACATATTATCTCAGACAATCTATTCATATGCATCCTAGACTTCAGTTTATTGATGAAAACCATGTTAGAATCATATACGAGTGCAGTTTAAACAGACTTTATTGTTCATTATATTTATGTAAGATTTTACATCTTTAAAATTGTAGATAATTGATTGTAAAATTACTTTTGTCATTCTCCTGAGCTTTTGTTGTTTGATTTGTTGTCAGCGTTCAAGAAGGTTATGTTCTGTTCTCAGTGGAAAGTGTAAGTGATGTTGGCATGCAGCAGTAGATGTTTTAAGAGGCTGACTAGAACTGCTTACCTGAGTTTGCTGATTCTATTCAGAGAATTGTTACAGCTTTGATAAAAAAGAGAATTGTTTACTATTGTTAATTATAAATTGTTAACTATTAGAACATTTGAAACTTTGGATACAAGTTGCGTTAATGTTTTATTTTAGACTTATTTACAAGTCGGATTTATGGAGATGGATTCCTATATAACATAATGTCGCCAAATAAAAAACTGCAAAATGCATTTTATCTGAAATTTGCAGGTGTTTGGATCCAAGTAGTAAGCTTATTTCAAGCCCTCTCAAAAAATGTTTGATGCAATCTACCAATTGAGCATAGGATCTTGGGTACACTGAGATATTCAGTAATTAAAGAATTCTGCATTGCTATATATGAGTATCCAAAATCATTTTCTTAACAACATTTCGACTTTTGATTACTTCTTCATCCATTCCTTGCTTTGCATCACTATTTGGTGTTTTTTTTTAAACCATCTTGGTCTATTTCTCCATTCTCATATTAACTTCCTTATGGAGTTATATTATTTATTTTAATGATCCAAAATCAGATCATTAAAACTTAATTTTGGGGATAATAGTTTGCTACAAGAAAAGTATGTATTGCACCAGTTAACTTCTATATCCTATTATTATGGACAAATGAATATTAATTATAAATATATTTTTAATTTTGAAAATATGATGTCAATATAGAAAAATATATTTTTTATTTTGAGAATATTATGGCAATATGGGGAAAAAATTGAAAAATTGATTTCAATCCTTCAAAATTTGTATTATTAAAAAAGTAAACTTTCTCCATTCAAATTGGTGACTTCAAAGAAAATGTCTTAAAAAAAAAAGAAAAAAAAAAAGAAACGTGTTCTAAGTTGATAATCCAAAAAACAAAAAGGAAATCTAGCCTGGTCAATGAGAATGACCCATATTGAAAAGAAGAGCCACATATATTCACCCTCAGAATTGATAGGTTAATAAGGTTTTAAAGAGGATAACATTTTTATAACAAGCATTATTCTTCAATTGATAAGCCAGGCATCTTTTAACAATGACAATGACAAAATTATAGTAATAAAAAATTGCAATGTATATATTGTATATAAACTAAATTGGGAGACACTTCACCAACATAAAGCATACCTTAAAAGAATTGGAGACCCTTCACCAACATAAAGCCTGCCTGAAAGGAGAAAATAAAAGAGTCCTACTTAAAAAAACACATTTTGTTATTGATTCTTGAGTTCATCTTTTGAATCCACAATGCACTTCTTTTTAAAGCTATACTACTATACTTTACATTCACGGAAAGGAATCCAATGTCATTTTTGTATCAAATATGATAGCTAAGACTATGAAAATCAAGAAAGGAAGGACTTATAATGGACATTTTAAGTTTAAGGGAACTTTTTCATCCACATAGTGAGTTTCTCTCACACCTCTGAAAAATTAAAATTATCTTTCGCAAGTTAACTTACGAATTCACCCAACAAGATGAATTTGTAAGTTTACTTGCGAATTGACCTTTCTGGGTGAATTTGCAAGTTAACTTACGAATTCACCTTATTTTGTACGTTTTATTATTTTAAACGTTGATATTTGAAAAAATAACCTTAATTTGCAAGTTAACTTACGAATTCACCTTTTTAGGTGAATTCGCAAGTTACCTTATGAATTCACATTTTTAGGTGAATTCGTAAGTTAACTTACGAAATGTCTCTTTGTATGCTGCATGATCACCTCTTTTCCTATTTCATTCATTTTCTACAACATAACAAAAAACCCTTCAACCCACACCCAAAATCAATACAATTTTTTGATTCAAATCAAGTTTTAAGTGAGTGATCCTAGCAAACTGAGCAGTGCAAGCTACAATTTGATGTAAACTTTCATCCCTTCAACCTACATTTACTACATTGTTGTTGTTAAAGTGATGCATGAAACAACGCCGTCGCAAGTTAACTCGAAGTTCACTGTAATAAATTCGCTAGTTAATCAATGAATGTTCGATGCATAAAACCAAAATTCTATTTTACCATAGTTTTCCTAGTTTTATCACATAGCTTTATATATTTTAGGTATGGTGCACCCCGACGAATTGTCAAGGCTATTGTGAAAGTTTCGATTCCGGATAAAATGAGTATAGACGATAAGTCGATTGTGGTCAAAGAAGTAGATAAAAGGATTGATGTTGTGATCGATAATGAAAATCAATTTGCAAATGGAAAACTTTCGATACTCGTCAACAAATGATTGATTATGTTAGAATGGAAGCAAGCAAACTTGGTTTTGGCATTGGATTGCGAGGTCCGACAAGGAGAGTTATAATCGCAACCATTTTTATTTTAATGCGCGAGAAATGGAGCATACGCTCCAAAATCCGCAAGTTACAACACGAAGACACAAGTTTAAGGAAATGTGGTGTCCGCAAGTCATGCGCTTATTGTAGGATGGATAATTTATGGCGGTTTACTATGATGTCCGAAATGCATAATCATGAGTTGGAGACCAAGTTACACGGGCATTCTATTATTTATCGGCCTGTGGAAGAGAAGAAATATGTCTCTCAATTATCGTTGATCAAAGTCATGCCTAGAAACATACTTTCCTTTAAAACATAATAGAGCGGATGTGTCAAATATAAAATCGGTTTCCAATTATCGATACAAACAACATGTTGCAAAGGGGTCCGAGTTCAAATACAACATTTATTGAAATGTTTGGACGATAAAACTATGTTTCGAGAAATAGAGTTTGTGATGACAATGTAAGTGTCGATGATATATTTTGACGATCCATCGAGTATCGAATTGTTCAATATATTTCCAACCTTCTAATGATTGATTCGACATACAAGAAAAATAAATATAGGCTTCCGCTTCTTAAAATTATTGGTGTCACCTCTACCGACAAAACAATTTCAGTTGGTTTTTGTTTCATGGAACGCGAGAAGGAAGACAACGTCATTTGGGCGTTGGGTGTTTGCAAGACTTTGCTGAAAGATGAAAAAAAACATGCCTTTGGTTATCATCACCGATCGAGATAACGGTCTTATGAATTTGGTTGCCACCGTGTTTCCGTCGTCAACCGTTTTACTATGTCGGTATCACATCACAAAAAATGTGAGAGCAAGGCTAAAACCCGCAGTTGGCACCAAAGAGAAGAAAGACGAAGACAACCAAATTGTCAAATCCGATGTTGTGGTGGAGAAGATTATGAGTGCATGGACGAATATTCTTAATTCTTCTACTGAAGAGATGTATACCGCTAATGTGCTCCACTTTAGAAACTGTGGATACCCCCAAATTTTGAAATATGTTGAATCCACTATTCTTAATCAAGTGAAAGAGAAAGTGATACGTGTAATGGACGGACCGTTAGACATTTGGAGAAGAGGTTGTGATAGTAAGGGTGACTTATGTAGAGATGGGATGTGTGGAAACAAATGCTCATAAACCAACACAATGAAATTCAAACAACATTTGGAAGGAGAAAACCGATGGAAGGAGAAAATGGGTGTACATATATAGGCAACTTATGGACTTCTATGTGCTTGTATTATTTCCAAAAAATGAAACTCAATTCCCTATTCGAATAGATGAGATATGGACTCATTGAAAAGGCTCGCTTGATGATTACGAGCTCAAGAAGGAAGGTAGTTCCAACATTACCATCACAACCGAGTTGGAAATCATAGTAGATCAATTTTCAAAAGCGGACGATGCTACAAAGTTTCACATTAAAGAACAATTGAGAAAGTTGGCATTTCGAAAACAACCGATTTGAAGTCTCCACCAACCGTGAAAACTAAAGATGCCCCAAAAGATGAAAACCTCATGTCGCGACAACCAAATGTACTTCTTCTTATGACAAAGTTGTTGATGAATTATTCCGTGATTCTCCAACCCCACAATCCAAGACAAGTGCTAAAAAGGTCCAACGATTTAAAACCACCTTGACCACATCGCCACCACCACCACCACCACCGATGATATACATTAATGAGATGCGCTTATTTATGCACAAACATATTGAAAAATCGTGGATGTGGAAACGATGATAATTGCGGGTATCGGGCCGTATCCGCTTTGTTTGGCTAAGGAGAGGAGCAACACATTCTTGTTCGGAAAAACTTATCTCGGAATTGACCTCGCATAGTGAATTTTATACGTGTCTATACGTGACAAAGGAAAAGTTTAATAAAATTCACCATGCTCTAGATCCGAGTGTTACCGCCCATGCACCGGTTGATAAATGGATGTGCTTCCTAGAAATGAGGCATCTAATAGAAAGTGCTTAAAACGTCGTGTGCGTCGACTTGACAAGATATGGTTTTTCGGAATTTTTTTTTCCTTTACAAGCTCCACCGCCTATTGATCCATTCGGACGCATTGTGTGTGTTGGCTATCTATGGTCACGTCATTTTGTTCAAGTATATTTGGTTCTCCTATTCCGGCCACTTCCGTGGAATGGATGGAACATCACAAAAAAAGAGGCGGAAACTTGGCCGGATCATTTTTTGGAGAGAATGACAGAGTTCACTCATTTCATGGATCTTGAGTGAGAATCCAATAGGGAGAAATCAAAGAATGAACCGATTTTAGATTTAAGCGGAGACAATTTTTTCGGTTCGTTTTAGAATGTAATCGAACCATTTTTGTATGTATTGTTTAAATATTGTAAAATCCTATCGCTTCAATACACACACACACACACATATATATATATATATATATATATATATATATATATATATATATATATATATATATATATATAATTTTTGTATATTCCATTTTATGTATATGTATTACTTTTTAATGTCAAAACACCACAAAACAAAATTCATTTAAGCTAAACCTGTTTTGTTCTGTTGTGATAATTCGCAAGTTAACTTGCTAAATATGTCTAGTTATTAAAAACACAGGAACATTTCAGTAAATTCACTATTTAATTTACTCGATTTAGTGATTTCACAAATTAACTTATTAATTATGCCCGATTATTTTAAAAAAATAACAGGATCATTTCGTAAGTTAACTTACGAGTTTACGATTTAGTGAATTTCAGTACGTTAACTTCAAGAAATGTGACATAATAAGATTTATTTGGTCCATATTACTCCAACTTTGCTATAAATTGGGTCTACAACTCATTCATTTCCCCATCACAAACCAAAACAAGAAAAAAACGAAAAACCTATCCACACCTTGCATTTGTCTACTTCATGCCGCTGTGCCATTTCAATTCGTGCTCACAAGACACCCTGCATTTACGACCTCATTACTTATTAATCGCATTCTCTATTGTAGTATCAAGATAATCGCAAGTGGTCAAGTCGAGTATCGCTCACCTTCACTTCACTGATGTCAAGGAAAAGTCAAGTTCACCCGGTTTTCAAGAACACGACGACTTAGAGGTTATGTGGGAGACCTTTCATCGAGATCGACAAAGGGTACGATTGAGATGGATACGCCGTCAGATCGGAGGAAGATGTTCTCAAGATGTTGCAACGCCCACAACTTCCGCTTATAATAATATGTAATCTAATTTTCTCGATCTACTATGTAATTTTATGAATTAAGTTGAATGAATGATATGAATTGTTGTTAGATGTTTATGAACTTCGTTTACCAAAATTTGTAAGTTAACTTACAATTACTAATAAGGTGAATTCGTAAGTTAATTGCGATCACCTATTTTTAAAAAATCAGTGAATTAGATGCACTAATGGATTCACCTTATTTTTAGAAATTTGATTATTTCGTAAGTTAACTTGCAAAGTCCACCTCCGGTGAATTGGTAAGTTAACTTACAAGCGTGCAAGTATTTTTGTATTTTCACCGGGGGTGAAGAAGAACCCCACTAGGTGGGGGAAGAAATTCCCTAAGTTTAATTATCTTCAAATTCAGAGTATATACAATTAGAGTGTTGAATAATTTATTCAATAGTTGAATGCTTGCAATGAAGTGTTGAATGAGGTATTGAGAATGATGTAGATTAATTGGTGTTGAAAAGGTTCAACATGTTGAATGAGAAGAGAGTGGAGGCCACATACAATACTTTACAAAATCTTATTAGTTGTTGTGTTATTTAAATTTTTAGAGTGTTGTGAATAGTTGTGGAGTAGGATGTTGAATTTTATTAAACAAAACCATTGTGGTGAGTAAAAACTGAATGTGTGTTGAATTATTAGGTGAAAGAAAGAGAAGATAATATGAAGGATAAAAAGTGAAAAATAGAATGTTAAATATTAAAACCATTGTACATAGTCTAGAAAGTATTGTTTTCCTCTTTTCTCACTAATTACATTTTTTGTATACATCACTAATCAACTTTAAGTCAACAAAATTCACGAGTTTTTTTTGTTTAGCTAATAAATTATGATTCATATGATAAATCGACTAATTTTATTTCGATTCATATAGACATGTTACTAATCAAATTTTATTCCCACTAAAAATCAAATTCGGATAATACTCATGTTCATATGCTAATTTCTTTATATATATATATATATATATATATATATATATATATATATATATATATATATATATATATATATATATATATATATATATATATATATATATATATATATATATATATATATATATATATATATATATATATATATAATACAAATCACAAAATTTGAAATAAACACACAATGAATTTATGAAAGATGTATTTAATACACCCTTGCAAATTAACTATAGTAAAAAATTTTATTTTATATTTTATTTTGTAATTCTAATCTCTATTATATTTATTATTTACTACTTTCTTTAGAAAAAGTAATTTCCGTTTCTTATATTATTAATAAATAATAATATTATAATATAATACATAATTTTATTTTCACATAAAAAATTAGTTAGGTTTTAAATTTTGTATAAAAATGTTGAGATAACATATATTTTGGGGGAGACAGATGTTACTTTTTAGTTCCAAAATATAAGGTAATTGTTAATTTTAATTTACATATAAATAAATTTAAAATATAGAAAATCCTAATGAACAAAATATGTGTCTCTGTATTGATTAACTCATAAAATAAGATGAATGAATTTCATAAAATAAGATGAATGATAAGTTATGGAATACCAATGGTGTGTAAAACAAGTTATTGTATAGGATTCAAAATTTATCCAAGTTAAAGTAGTATTAAATAGAATTTTATAAACTATTTGTCACGTGTAAAACAAATTATTTCTTTTGCAACATTGAAACGTAATTAATTTATACAAAATTTCCAAAAACTTACATTTTTTTTAGTTTTTTTTTAATGAAAAAACGACGAGTTTGATAAAATTACAACAATATTATAATTTATAATTTTATTAAAATTATTACAAATATTTTTAATCAAAATTGCAACGGTTCATTGTGATTTAATCAATCTCAAATTACTAAAAATATTTTCTAAATCTCACTAATAGGAAGTACTAGGTGATTGATGAGAAAATAAAGGAGAGATATTCATCTTCATTCAACAAAACCTCGCACCATACAATAAATGAACTCTCTAACACAAAGATCAAAGAAAATAAAATAGTTTAAAACACTAAAACAACATTGTTATGGTTTTTAAAGGGAAATCTAAACAAGAGCCTAAGAAATGTGGTTTCTCTTATAACATGTCATTTCAAACCACCTTTTCAACTATCATGATCCTCCTCCTCATCATTATAAATCTTCACATCCCATAGTAACTAATAAAGAAATCTTCCATAGTCTCTAGTAAGTGTCTCTTGGTGCACTGCATTTGAAACATTCCATTCTGCTTGCAAAGTTGTGCTCATTGCACCCTAATCTGTTCAAACCACAAGGAAAAAACATCTCATGGTTCCATCTTGACAAAATCAAGAAATCATTTAAGTTAAACCAAATATTTAAATATAATATGATATCAGTTTATCTATCCATCTGAATCATAATTAAATATTAAATCTTAAAAAATTATACGTGAGAGAAAAATATAATATAATAACAAAATATATTTGAGTACGTAATAAATTATGTTACCTGTTACAAATCCAATCTCCAGATTTCCATCCGGGTCTAGTACTTCCACCAAAGCCTCTTGAAAGCAAAATATCAGTACTATTGTTGTATCCTCCACCAGCTAGTTCATCTTTGAAAGCACCACATTTGAAGCAACTTAAACGACTAGCAAAATTGTGTGCACCACAATTTCCAGCACCACAATACCAATCACCTAGACGAACATCGGAACCACTTAAACCAAATGAAGATCCTCCTCTAATTCCTCCAAACACTGATCCATAATCAACTCTTTCTCCGTATTTCGAGTCTCCACATCTTTGACACGATTCGCGCCTTTGAAAGTTCATGTGTTGGCATGACCTGCAGTTCCAATCTCCTGGCCTACTCATGTTTAGAAGTTCTTCACAAAAATACTGTTGCATTCAACATATAATTCCATTAGAAAGCATTGAAAAAAATACTTACACTATATAATGATTATATCCGACAAATCACTAACTATATCTAACAATAACATTTTGTAACTTTTCGAATCAACATAGGAGCTACAACTAAAATTGTCCGCATTCGTATGACATAGTTTGTCACATCAAGATTTTTGATGCGTCAGTAGTACTAGTTAAAGTTATATTTTTCGTTTTTATTTCTATTTTTTTTTTAAGTATATAAATTGTCACGTGTAAACGACCACAATTTAAAACCAGATTTTTTATCTTTAACAAAATTGATATTTTCCCTACATAATCATTAGATCATTATTTTGAACATGCACAAGAGTTTATGAATATACTCCTAGGTATACTAAATATAGCTTGCTAGCTAGAATTATGCATATTATATGCATAAGAACAAATATATAAAAATGTTAAGGATTAACTTTGAAAACTTAAAATAAAAATAAAAATGTAAGGTGAGAGTGAAAGAAAATGAGTAGGAAAAATAGAAATGAAAAAAAAAAAGACTAACCTCAAGAAAAGAAAGTAAGTTGAAGTATTAGAGATAGAGAAGCTAAAGAGTATAAATTGATGATGAAATGTGAGAATAGGCATGGTTTATATAGTAGGATAGAGCACATAAAGAAGAGAGTAAATGGAGGGAAAAGAGAATATTGTAGTACTTTTTAGTGTTGTTTAAGTGACAACCTTGATAAATGGAATCAATGAAAATTTAAAGGAGAGAAAAAGAGATAAAGGAAATTCGTGCTTCAATTCCAAAGAGAGGTTACTTTGAATTTTGAATATTACTTTGGAAGTGTGGGCTACAACTTCATTTTTTTGTTTTTTTTTGTTTTATTGGTATGCTAGCTAATGGATGCAAAGTGCATATTGGATAATAATTTGTCATTCAAAATTGGATAGAAGTAGGGGAAGAGAGTGGGAAGCGGTAGGGCTAGTCTGAATTTGAATTGTGTATTACTCCACCATATAGGATGCTTACAAATATTATTACATTGTTCAAACACAAAATAAACATTATAATTCAAAGAATTGTTTTTATTTTCAAACCATAACAAATTTTCTAATAATCAAGCTTAGGAATTTTGTTTTTAAAGATGTATATACAATTTGATGATATCAATTTGTATCCTTAGACCATGATTCATATAGGAATTTGAGGTTTATCTGTCGTATTATGGCGATTTTGCCCGGATAAGTCATTAATTTATTTTTTAAATATTTTTAAATTTGTATTTTATATTTGTTTGTTTTTTTCTTTTACATAATAATACATATATAAATTAATTTTAAATGTAATTTTTATTGTAACATTTCAATATTATATTTGTTTTATGATTAATTTTTGTAATTTTTTTATTATTTATTTGATTAAAGAAAATAGAAATTTAGTTATTTTTTTATTATGATTAAATGGTCACATCTTAATGTCTCACATAGACTATAAATGAGATAAATATCAGATACATGAAAATATGTGACTCATATATCCAATAGATTAAGGTTTTAAATGTAAACGTGATACGTTTACTAACTCGAAAATCTCGAAATCCTTTGCCATCTGGAGGATCTATCGTAGATATTTGGCCAATAAAGACTAACTTGTTTGACAATCCCCCATTCACCTGGTTAATGGCCTATTGAGAATCACTTCTAGCTTTAAGGTGAGTGGCTCCTACCTCATGGGCTAACTTCATTCCTATTGTAAGAGCTTCATACTCCGCATAGTTATTGCAAGTTTGAAAATTGTAACATAACGATGATTCCAAGAGTACTTCGCTAGGTCCCTCCAGAACAATTCATGATTTGCTTCCTTTTAGGTTAGAAGACTCGTCCACCGATAAGAATCAAAGGCATGAGGATTCCACCTCAACTAGAGTACTGAACTCGACTAAGAAATATGCTAGAAACCCACAAACTTTCTCGTCTGCATATCAAATGAGCATTTGTTTGAATTTAGAAGCATATTGTATCTTCTCATTGATATGTTTCCTTTAAATATTCATAATGTATCATTATTCGGGTTTTAATCACCATGACGTGACGTACACCTCAAGGTTCGACCTATCCGATCGGAAAATACATTATCTTGAAACTCGATGCACTGCCTATAAGCCTCATATTCACACTTTCATGAGTTATTTACCATCATATTATATAACCATGTGAATACTTGCTTTTATTGATGAATCTCGCCCAATATCTTTTTAAACCTTTTTGCCACAACCAACCTTTTTTCTTCATTTCTTTCATTTCCTATAGGAAAGGGTTTACTTTAAGCTTTATGGACAACGATGGACAACTATATTTGGGTCTATCCTGGGCATATATAGGGGCGTCCAAAAAAAGATCTACATTCTCCCACAATAGTTGCACAATCTCAACTTATTCGTCTTTTGGAAGTGCCATCCAATCTGAGTAGTTTGATATTCTTCAACGCATATCTGAACATTCTTTAGTTCCTCCATGGGGTTAGACTATCTTATAAGGGGTCTCCACGAGGATCTAGGTCCATATAATGGATTTTTTACACGTCTGATATGGGCTCTTTATTGATATTTTTCTTTAACTTCAAGTTGTCTCTATAGCACTGCCTTGCTAATTTCTGGTTTCCCTTTATTACTTGAACTCGTTCGTTGCCCAATGGGTACTTCATGTTAATATGCAACATTGGCAAGGCACATCTAAAGCATTAAAAATTAATCTACCTATGATGATGTTGTAGTGTGAAGAAACATTTATCACCACATATCTTACTTTTATCATCTTTGACTTCAATCCTTGGAATGTATCTCAATAAATGATATATGTCGAAATACTAGGATCAATCAATACCATTTTTACATTCTAATCATGAATTTGGAGAGTAATCACCATTGGATTGTATTTATGTGGAATTATACCCTTAACATCTATGTTAGAGAAATTGACAATCGGGATCGTGGATCTTAATTTGGTAGGAAGGAATTGGCAACATGCATCACTTGTCGGCATACTTGTTTTGGATAATATGGATTCACCGCCATACAAATATGCTATATATGTATTCAATATGAGGTGGTGCACTTTATCCCCACTCTTTGCGGTCATACCCTCTTGGTTGAAAGGGTTCTACCTCAACTTCTTTTTATGGGAATTTTCTTGTTTTGTGCCTCATTGCTCTCTTGAACATATTTTTGAAGGAAATCTATTTGGGTCAATTTCTTCTTCTACTTCAAATGATGACAATCGACAATATGGTGGTATACTCTATGGTGTTTTCATAATTTGTTGTTATCCATTCCCATTACATTTCCTTTGGGAGAATTTGGCTCAAGAAGGATCTTTGTATGATGGACCTCTTGTAAAATTCTCTCTGTTTTATGTTTAGGCAAAATATTCATCCAACTTCCGATTAGTCATGAATGTTGCTTTCAATCCTATATGTCATATGTGCTTGACCATGATGCCTTCTTTTCCTGCTTGTTTCTCATTTTGATGCTCCATTATCTTTTGCATCCCTCATCTTTTTTCCATATTACTCTCGACCCGTGCCATTATCTCATCCATTGTTGTCGTGGCTTTTGGTTAGGACTCATTAATGCCCTTGTTAAAATGAGCTAAGTATTCTTGCACCGACTCCGTTTTTACTTGAAAGACATTTAAGAAACTTGTGGCTGACACCTATGTGTATTTACTAGGAGAAAATAAATGTATCATTTTCCTAGAAAAATCTTGATATCTAGTTATGGAGAACCTAGAGAGACTCATGTACCAAAATAAAGCGACGTTCTTTAATGTATCTTTCATTAGTGACAATTCACGAGCGAGAGTTCGGTGATGACTATATAAGTGTTGACCATTATGATATGCTTTTGAGGATCACTCTTGCCGTCAAAAGTGACCAAAGGGGGTGATATGAAATTATTTAGGACTTCATTATCCCATATTTTCGCCGTTAGAGGTTATGGATCGATCAGATCCTCCAATTCGTAGTCTTTCGACAAGGGTTATATTGATTATGTTGTAAGGTGCGCTACGGTTCTATAATAGTTCGTTCTAATGACACATGTCTTCCCTAACAACGAGTAATTCCTCCATGGTAGTTTATGACCTTTGATTATTGTTGCTAGTTGCTATCGTCATGTAGGTAGGATGAGATCAATAGTCGAAATGTTTTTGTATGGCCTAGTAAAGTTTTATAGAGCCCCACTAGGGGTTCCAAATGTTCACGTACGAACACTATGTGGTAACTTAGGTCGATAGGAGTTGCAATGGACAATTTTTTATCTGAGAGTTGAGTTTGTCCCATTTGATTTATGTACATTCCTTTTATACTAATTCACATATGCCTAATCTAATATGAAGCAAGGGCTATAAATGCAGTTAATAATCATAATATGCCTTAATAGCTATTTATTCAGTTATTAACACATTGGTGAGACATGTTTGGACATATTGGCATCATTTAATAAATACGCATAAATGTTTGTCTTCTACCATCAAATTTAGGGCGATCATTGTCACACAAAAACCTAAAAAATGAGAAGTGCTCAAACAATCATAACTTGATCTATATCGATTTCTGAGATGTGGACATGGTATGGAAAGCTAACTACATGATTTTTCGGAATATACATAACTCCTTAAGTATGAAGTCTAATGTGACGAGATGCTTAAGAAAATGTCATCTAATAAGCCGATCACGAATTTTCCAAGATGCAACTGTGTTTAATAATATTTTAATATTTTTTATGTATTTCTTCTCTATAATAAATTTGAGTATCCATTGTACTTCATACTAACATCATTTTTCTTATCATTTTTCTTATAAAAACCAAAATTGTGACATGGAAAGAAATTTTTGATAAATATCAAAGTAATAAGTTGAAAGTTTCTTAGAACATAGTTGTAAATTCATCATTAATATCATTTTTTAAGTAATGTTAATTTTTCTATCTATTCATATTTTGTTTTTGTTTTTAAAAGGTCTAAAGACATTATATGATTAAAAAAATAATGACAATTATCTTGCAACAATGATTAAACTCACAAGTTCTAAAGATAATTAACAACAAAAAAAAAATCAATTAATATTATTTTAGAACTTTGTTACACTATGATATCTTTTGCACTAAATTAACATACACACTTTATCATGGTCTTCTATAGCAACAAGCAAGCTGGCCAAGTCAAAAACTCAAAACCAACAAAAAAAGCATGTAACCTAATAACACAACATAAAATGTCCAAAGATCTCATCAATCAAAGAAACCATAAACCTATAAAGGTTCCCTTTGACCACACCATTTTGGTTTTTATTTGAATCAAATTAATTCGAATTTTAGACCCACAAACAAAATCCATGTGTAGGACAAAAATTAAAATGAAGTCTTGGAAAAAATGTTGTCAGTTCATTATTAGTGAATGGAGAATCCAAGTCAGCAAATTGTGAAGATTCGTACACATTAAAATCATATAGAGTGACCCTACAAGTTCTCACAATAACATCCATGAAAGAATCCATGTCACTTTCATGCAATTACTCTTTGGGAATCCACAGAATTTTGACGGTCAATTTTGTAGGAAAATAGTTTCTGCTTTACATGCCATTTGAATATTCTTTATTCCCAATTTTGCTTTGCATAATTTTGAATACTCTTTTATTCCTGGTTTCTGCTTTACATATAATACCATTTACATACATGATTAAATATGTCTGTCTCTATAAATATTTTAAATTTTATTTTTAGTATAAAATAATATATTTAAATACTACAAAAATTTTACTCATGTAGTTTTAGCCATGTTAATTTTTTAAAATTTTAAAATCTGTGTAATTATTCTTAAATTTTTAAATTTCTGAATAATTTTTTTTATACCCTTTTGAAATACTATAAAATGTTTTTTTTATCAAATTTTATTTTTTTAAAATGAGATGAACTAAAAATAAAATTTTTAAAATTTAAATGATATCGATGGAAATAATAAAAGTTTCGATTTAAAATCAAATTTTAAATTTTTTTCAAAGAATTTTTTATAATATTTTAAACATGTCTGCAAAATAATCAATAAAAAATACATATCAATTTAACAATAGAGAGCAAAATTATATGCATAATAATTTTACCATGACTAAAATAGGTCATATTTTTCATAGAAACAAAAATTAAAATATGATAATTTATAGAGATCAAAAATATATTTAATTCTTAGATATATCCAATCTTATTTACACATAAATATTTCTCCTATTTTATGATGGGTGTTGATTAATTTTTTTACACATTGTATTAAGAAATACACACAATAAAGTTCTAAAAAATACTACACATTCTAGTCATTATTATAAATAAAAATATAATACTTTAAATAATTGAACAATTAAAAAATATATTCTTGGTCCCCCTACTTTTAGGTTTTTTAAGTTTTAGTCCCTCTATTTTAAAAATTATATTTTATCTCTAAATTTTATCTCACTCAAAATTTTGTTGATCCCTTACAATTTTGTATATGTGACGGTCTTATTAATGTGACATGGCACTATTACAGTAACTTCTTACAACATGTATTTATCTAATGTGAAATTATTGTAGCAGTGATATGTCATTCATAAAAGTGCTAAAAATTCAAAATTAGAGGGAACCAACGAATTTCTCGGTGAGAAAAAATAGAAACCAAAAGATTTTAATTTTTAAAATGGAGGAAATAAAATTTAACAAACGTGAAAATAGATGGACAAAAATGCATTTAAATTCTAATATATCACATGCTTTAATATATATCACATGCTTTATAATAATGATTAGAGTTATACATTTTTATTATATTTGAAAATTCTATACATGTTTGAAAATAAAAATAATTATTAATAAGAAAAATATGAAGACAAGAAAGGTAAAAATCAAATCTCAATCATTCATTACTTCAACTATCTCTAAATTTCTATTAAAAAAAGTTTAAATTATCCTCTAAAACAATAATAAGTATACAGTTGTGTTTTTCTTATTCAAATGATTCTTATTATATAAAATTACTCGTTTGAAAATACTCATCCAAAAATAAATTCTGACATGTATCTTGTACTGTATCACTTATATAATTTCTTTCAAAAAATTACTATAAAGTTTGTTCGAAAGTTACGATTCAAATAATATTATTTTCAGAGAAAAAAAACGCAGGTATATGCGCAAAAATGGTAAAAATTGAGAATTTTTGTAAATACTATGGCAAAATAAAAATTTATAGAAAATGAAAAATAAATTTCAAAATAATACTACTCAAATTTTTGGAATTTTTAAATTTGTTTTATTAATGAGGCTTGATTCAAATTTGTTTGATATGGAAATCCACACTTTAAAAAGAAAAACAAAACAGGAAAGAAAAGTGGTGAGTTTCAATAAAGATATATAAGCTTATGATGCAGAATGAATACCACCAAGCCTTAGATGTTTACATTTTGACCATCTTTTGTATTGCCACTACTGCTGCTGCTGACTAACTTACTTTATTCTCTTTTCTATCTAGCTCACACACAAACTATTATCATAACCTTATAACTTTATTTATATTTATCTCTCTTCTCTTGAATGAACAAACCAAAGATCTGTCCTCCATTCTCTTGGGGAAGGGTAAAGAAAAAAATAGATGCAATTGCAAACTGTAAAGAAGAATAAAGAGAGTGTGCATGATTCGATTTGCATTGAAATTCGTTTCCATGCAAAGACCACGATATGCATCATATCTCTATCTATTCTTCTGCTATACAATATGTGTCATTGTGTGCGTACTTTTTTTATCAACCATTTCTTAAATGTGTTGCTACTCATTGCTGCTGCTAAGTGCTAACCATATCTATATTACTTTTGTTTCTTTTTGGTTTGTAACACATACTTATTATAATATATATAGCATTAGTAAATCAACTTTTTTTCTTCACTTTCTTTAACATTTTTTTGCAATATATATTATTCATTGGGAAGATCATTGATATTTGGTTGTGTACATAACTTAATGGTTAAGCACAAAGCTGACCCAAAGTGTTTTATGGTTTAAAGTGAATTATTAGATAAAGTTTTTTTTAGTTAAGATTTTTATAAAATTATGATTTTATCCGTCCATAATTGACAATTTCACATATATTAAGAAACAACAATAAATAAAAGAGAGAAAATAATAATTTTATCAAATTATTTTGTTTAACCATTAATTTATTCAAATTAGTATTAATATTAAGTGAAAAAAGAATAAATTAAAAGTATTTATTAGAGAAACAATTGAAAGATTAAATATAAAATTGCATTGGTAATCTAAAATGATAAGTATTTTGAGACAATTTTATTAATGTGAATTCTTGGAGGGAGTATATATTTTATTATAAAATTATAAAAACTTTAGGGTTCTTTCCTGCTTTTGCTGTTGTGTAAAATTTTTTCTTTCTATGAATGTGAATTCGTGAAAATCATAGGAATCAACATTCGATTCAAACAGACGACATCACTGTTATATCTGAGAATAAAAAAATGAGAAGGGGAGCGACAATGATGGAAGATCGTGGATTCCGACACAAAAAGAGTGGGGAGACCTACAAGGTTATAACTTCAACGCTATCAATATGTGAGGAAGAATAGTGAATTCAAATTATGTTTTAAACCGTTTAACTGAATTTGGCTAATTCTCCATATATAGCACATATAGAGTGTATAATTAACTCTATATTAATTATGAGTGAATTGCACGGTGTCGTTGGACGCATTTGAAGCTTAAGATATTTGATGCTTATTAGAATGATATTCTTCACATACCTTGAAGATGATGGAAGAATGGACTTTTCCTAGATCTTGAGCGGCGAGTGTAGCCGATTTAGAGTTTTTGATGTCGATCGATCCGAATAATAAACAAAGTCTAATCCCCTGGCGCACCACATTTTAATATCTCTTTAATAAAAATAATATATATTTCATTGGTTATGAAAAATAACTGATATAAAAAGTTTATCAGGAGTCACAGTTTCAACACTAACTCATGCAACTTTTTCACCCTTCAATTGGTACCTTTCTATTTTTTTTAAATCAATCAAAATAATATATCTATTCCTTCAATTAGGAGTTCCAACTATGGATGAGAATACATCTTACCAACTAACAAGAGCCTCTAGACTAGTTTACACGGGCCTAGACTAGGCCATACTTTTTAAAAATAAAATTAAAAATGCTTAGAATTTTTATAAGCTTATTTAACTAAAAAAAATTAGGTCAAATGCCATAATATTTTTTTACCTTTAAGTCTATCAAGTTGACCTATTTAAATAAAATTGTTACTATTAAATTGTATTTGTACTTTGAATTAAAACACAAAAATAAAGCTTAAGTTTCTTGAAGAACTTATGTAAATAGGCTGAAAAAATCTTATGAACAATGTTATAAATTGTTTTCAAAAGTTTTCTCGAATAAATAATTTCACAAAACTTATACTACTATGCAAGATCTGATAAGCCTTTGTAAATAAATATTTAGTATCATTGATCTTTTAATTTTTTTAGTCTATTTAAATATCAGTTGAATTGTTTATATATATATATATATATATATATATATATATATATATATATATATATATATATATATATATATATATATATATATATATATATATATATATATATATATAGCTTCAATCCACACTTAGACTTTGAACTTTTTGAAGGCCATATTGAAGGCCATATTTGGGCTTAACAAATCTTAACTCGACTCCGCCTATTTCCACCCCTAGTTTCAACTGAGAGAAAATCTCAACTTTGTATTTTAAATAAGTTTTTTTTTTAATTTATCTATTCCTTCATTTGGGAGTTTCAATCGAGAAAAAAATCTCAACTTTATATTTCACATGACACTTTTATTTTCATGACACTTTTATTTTCTTTTATTTTTTAATTTATTTATTCGTTTGTTTGAGAGATGCAACCGAGGAAAAAAAATCTTTTCCAAGTATTTTTCAAAACTAAACTCTAATTTTCATTTACTTTTGAACTTTCATTTCATCTTTATTTCTCCTGCAAAACTTGAATATTCTCTAAACAAAATATACTCTAGACATTTTTTATCTTCATATTCTCCACCAAAACTCCTTGTATTTCTGATCCCATCTTCTATCATCGTGTTAGAAACATCATCTCTTCCGACACATATGTGTTCTAAACATTTTTTCTTCCAACACACGATATGTTTGAAATTTCATTTCCTTCTTTGAAATGCCTTTAACACCATTGAAGAACCAACCAAGCTTAAAACGAAGAAAAGAAAAACAAACTTAAACAAAACTTCCTCCATGATGATTTAATCTTTTCATCTTTTTCATCTTGTTTTAGAAATGTTATTTTACTTTATCCATGCACGTAATTTTTGGAATTTAAAGTGGGGTTATTTTTATGGGGTGCTCTTAGAAGGTGAATAAAACTTGATAAAATTTGCACACATGTTTTTCCCTCTTAATGACAAAAGTCCATATGTACCGTGAGTAAAACTAGTAACAAACCGTGCCTGCGCACGGGTTCTGATCTGGTACGCACATATTTTTACATAATATATTTATTTTAAATAAAAGGTTAAAAAAATTAGACTAATAACTAAAAAAAATCGTATATAAAAATATTAAGATCTATAATAGATTTAATGCGTATATCATTTAAGGATGATAAATATTTAGATCATAAATACTATTTTTCGTATATAAAAATATTTAATCAATAATATATTTTTCCCGTAAAAAATATTATTTTTGTTCTGGTATCGTTTACAAAATTATCCAAATCAATAGTTATATATAATAATATTTAGATCTATAACAGATTTATTTACGGCATACAATTTTTTCCAGATATAGTTTACAAAAATATCTGAATCAATAGTAAATTTTCATATATAAAAAATATTTAGATCAATCCCGTTTACAATTTTTGGATAAATAATATATTTTCCCCGTATACAAATGTTATGTTTGTTTTCGTATCATTTACTAAAAAATATTTGGATCAAAAGTAAATTTTCATATACAAAAATATTAAGATCAATAATAAATTTGTTTCCCGTATACCATTTTTTAATCAAAGATTTTTGTAGTATAAATATCATTTTTAGTATATACAAATATTATTTCTCGTATATAAATAGAGTTTTTCTCGTATACAAATATTATTTTTGTTTAGGCATCGTTTACAAACATATCTAGATTAATAGTAAATTTTCGTATACTAAAATATTTAGATCAATAATATATGTTATCTCATATATCTCTTTTAGATAAAAAAATATTTGAATCATAAATACTATTTTTCGTATATAAAAATATTTGAATCAATAATAGACTTGTTCCCGTATTCAAATATTATTTTTGTTTAGGTATCGATTACAAATATATCTGAAAATTTACGAAAAATACAATATGACATTTCTATAAATTCTATTAAGTTTCTCTCACCATTTTTATTTAAGAAAAAAGGATAAATCTATAAAAAAAAATATAGATCTATGAAATTTGTTTAAGAACAATAAAACTTAATCTTTAAAAAGAGTAGATATGAAGAAAAAAATATTTTCAACTATTTTTATTTTAAAAAAAGAAGTTATATTTATTATTTCTTATTCTATTATTTCTTATTCTATACTTGAAAGGATGAAATTGAAAAACTATTTGAAACTCATATTTACCTTTTATCTTGAAAAATGTATCAAATGTTAAATTAATATTATGAAATGTTGAAAGAAGAGATTTGGAAGAATGAAATTTAAACAATGAGGAAGTTTCAACATTGTGAGATAATGAAAAATATTTATAAATATGGTGAGAGGATAGACATGATGAATGAGTAGGTGAGAATAAATATATGGAGATATATGTGTTTGTTAAAAAAATGGGTTAAGAGATAAAAAAAAGTATTGATGAGAGATATGATAAGATTGTCAAAGATAACATTGGGAATAAAAAAGAAAGATAAAAATATGAATATGATTTTTTGTTGCACATGAAATGATGAACAACCATGTGGAAATTGGTTTGAATCTATAATAAAAAGACAATATTTAACCTCAAATTAGTAATATGTTTGAAAAATAATAAAGGGTAAAAGGGTGATTTCCAGAACATCAACTTTTCTTATATTATAGATTATATGTCTTTATTGATGTTG
Organism: Vicia sativa; assembly: GCA_021764765.1. NCBI lineage: Eukaryota > Viridiplantae > Streptophyta > Magnoliopsida > Fabales > Fabaceae > Vicia > Vicia sativa. The sequence goes on from CM038794.1 coordinate 283,050,503, forward strand.
GGTTAAGTAAAATATTTATGAGGTTATCTTGATGAGGTTCTCTTAGGAAGTGTTGATGTTGTGTTAAGTAAAATATACCACAAGTACCGAGATTTACATTATGTGCCATTATTGATGTTTTGTTAATTAAAATGCTTATTGTTGTTGTTTAAAAAGAGATGGGTGATTCATCTAACACCTCTCTTACAAATGAGGATTCTCTTATTCAAAATAAAAGAATAGGAATTTTAGAGGTGTCCCGATGATGGCCAAGTTGACAAAACTCTATAATATGTGTATTAGGATGCCGATAAATTATGATATAAAAACTGGGAGATGTTATGGTAAAGATGCTACGACATTTAAGATTTCCGTGGAATTACTTGATCGAAGCAAAGGGAGTATTTTGTTAGAATATTAGAGCCAAATGGATCTTGAAGTGAAAGAAAATATATGAACAAAGGTTATGGTATTAATTTTAACTTTCATAATTTGTTTTTCAAGTGTTCGTGCATAAAATCCACTGCCCGAGGTATATAGAGTAACCAGGATGTAGGAGTAGTCGCCTAGACAGAAGTAAGGAATTTCCACTAAGGAATACACCCCGACTCACAGGGCTGAACCTATCCGAGTTATGAATCCGGAGGTTCCGAAGACCCAAGCTCAACAGTAGGCGAAGAGTCAGTTGTCGGGTACACACCCCGGATCCAGGGGGTTACTGGCAGCTCCACAGTTATGAGAATGTTATGATGAAGTCGGTCCTTCAAGTTTGTAACCGTTCATTTATGTGTGACATCGCATGTTACAAAAGTAACTATCATGGGTGATGGTGGACGTTACTTACCTTTAAGGCAGCTCATTTATGTAATGTGGAGAGTCATAGATGTTATAGGCAGCAATCATCGAGGTCCGTGAACCTCTGTAAAGGGCTCCTGATTGAGGGGTAAGCAAGACATATATCTTGGAGCTCAAGATAACTCACTTGAGCCTCTGAATCCCTAAACAATCTTGTATACATTTTTTAGCAAGAACAACAAGTATATATGATAGGTTATTTTGCCAACTTAATTATGTAAGTGTATGTTGTTTTCATTGTTTCAAATGATGATAAGTCGATAAAAATTGAATTTCATATGTTAGTGAGTGTTTGGGGGACTTTAAGGCACAATGCACAACAAATTATATTACAAATCCAAAGTATAACGTGAAGCCTCCATCTAATATGCATAGTTATGGTTGATTAGGATACTTGAGATAAGTTTGTCGAGTCTTGCAACTATCCTAAATTCCAAATTTATAGTAATATTATACTGGCTGAAAATCTTGTATGGTTATATTGATCCTTTTTAAATTAATTCAAATTTTTAAGTTACAATCCATTATATTTATAACATACTAAGAGTCAAAGAGGATAGGGAAATAATACTAAAAATGTCTATCTACATAAAATGTCTCGTGGAGGATATGAAAATAAAGGAGACAATTATCAAAAAATAAATAAAATAGAAAGAAAAAATGAGAGATGTTTCCCTAAGCCTTGATCACAACTCATTTCCACCATCACACCATGAGAAATGAAAGAGAGCACGACAAAGGCTACACGTCTTGTTGTTGAGAAGATTGCAAGTTGATTATATTTTTAAAAATATTAATTGTAGGTAATTCACTTTGGCAATGAATTTTATTTGTGGTGTAGAGTTCACTGGTTGAAAAATCTAATGTCGGTGCCTTTTGTTCCATAATAAAGTCATGGCATATTAGTATAATCGATTGAAACAAAGGAGCATAGAGGATGTGCTCATGGTATTGGACGAGTCTTCAACCTAAGACGTTATTTTAGATAATCTTCGAAAAGTGAAGAATTTCATCAAAAATATATTGAGGATCTGATTGATTGAGGCTTAAGGAAATATTATATAAGAAGTGGGTAATTGTGTGATAAAGATTGATACTTCCTTTTTATTTGTCTGTTTAAAAATATGTTGTTCTTTGTGCTCTTAAAATTATATGTTATGTTGCTGCTATTTTATGATGCAAAGATTGATATTTATTGTGTTTAACGACTTGACATCATTCATAGAAGAAGACATAAATGACGTCGTGAACGTTGGAAAGTTTGTTTCCTAATTTTTTTTTATGTACAAGCACACTAATTTCTTTTAATTGTCGCCTTCAAGCTAACCATTTGTATATTTTAGTTTTGATGTAAGCAAAGAATATGTGAGTCATTTTGGGTTGTCTAAACAATGGATTTCCGTACATATTGTATATATAGTTTTATTTCTAAATGTGTTATTTAGTTATGTTTCATAAAATATGTATTATAATTTATGTTTAACAAAAAATACACGTTAAAAAAAATATATTTTAAAAACTAAATATATATTTAAAAAAATAATGAATTTCTCCTGTTTGGAACTCCCAACCGAAGTATAATTATTCCCCTAAAAAAAATTCAATTATAACTATGATTATAAAAACTAAGTGAGAGTAAAAGTGGATTTTCCCCTTCAGTTAACATATCGAACTAAGAGAAAAAGTAGTGCACTTTCATTTTTTCACCGCAACCAAATGGACCGAAGGAAAAAATAGTGCACTTTCCATTACACCCTACGTTATCTTGCCCACTTAACAAGTAAAATCTCTATTTCAATCAAGTAAAAACTCATTTTCATAGTAGTGTAATGTCAATGTTGAAATCTAAATCATATGGTAAGAGGGCTAATTATGTATAATGGTGGTGACTGATATATAAGAAATACTTCCGAGGTGAATATATGAACACAAATGTTTGTTGAATAATATAGCAAGTGTGAGTAAGTGAGAAATAGACCCACATTGAATAGGAATGTGGAGACTTAACATATATAAGTGGGAGAACCCACTCACCTATCACCTTAAGGTTTTAGGTGGACAAGTGGTTGTCTCTCACAAGGTGTTTGTTCCTCAACTTTATATAAATGCTCCTACTATTAACTTCCTCTATCATGATATCGTTCGAGAAAGAGACCAAAAGACTCGTCGAAAGCGCCTAAGCGGTGTTCCCGCAAGGTGTCAACGACTTCTCGAAAGAGTGGTGTTCCGTTGCAAGGTGTCAACAACGCAAGTGAGGGCATTAAATCGCTAAGAGGTGTTCGTTGCAAGGTGTCACGACTTCGAGAAGAGGGTGTTCCGTTGCAAGGTGTCAACAACGTTAAAGTGAGGGAGCATTGTGGACTAACACTTGAGGAGAGTGTTGGAATAATATAGCAAGTGTGAGTAAGTGAAAATAGTCCCACATTGAATAGGAATGTGAAGACTTAAGCATATATAAGTGGAGAATTCACTCACCTATCATCTTAAGATTTTAGGTGGACAAGTGGTGTGTCACTCACAAAGTGTTTGTTCTCAACTTTATATCAATACTCCTACTATTAACCCCTCTAACAATGTTTAAGAAATTTAGATTGATCCGACAATGCTCTTCCATTAACTAATACATATTGGTGTTTTCACACGCTCAAATATTTGTTGTGGTTTTCAACAAATACTTTTGGTGGATACTTTGAAATATGAAATCACGAGAAAACTCAATTATCATAATTTTAGAATATTTTGTTTATTATATGAATTGAATAATGAAATCAAGTGAAAACTCAAGGCCATTATTAGACCTCATAATTTTTAGAATAATTTTGTTTTATTTTATATGAATTGAATAAAATTTTGAACATGGTTAGACATTTCAGGCTTGGATTTCAACATAATTTTTCAGTTGAAACCACTATAAATCATCTAGGATGGTTAGAAAATATTTTTATCAAGTGATTTCAAACACATGACGGAAGGTGAATTGTGATATATTTTATTTTATAAATTGAAAAATAGAATTAGTTTTAGATAAACTTTACGGAAAAAAAATGTAGAACAATAGAAGAACACAAATGCAAATAAATAACCACAAGAAAATAAAGAGTTTAGAGGTTAGAGATGAACACACAATATTTTATCATAGTTTTTTCAAAACCATGAGGCCTATATCTAGTTTTGATGGATATCACTTTGAGATTTCTACTATCATATAATTTTTAACATAGAATCAGCCTACAACCTTCTTACATTAAGCTTTTGCTTCAAATTTAACTTGCAACTTTAATAACTTATCAGAGTTCAAGAAAATGATCCTTTTTATTTTATAATTATGAATCTGAAGGATAAAGTATTGATTATACAAGACACAAACAAATGAATAATTTATATAATTATATGAATAGGTTTCATAACTATTAAACTTTCATTTCTCAAGTTAAACCAAAATTTATCACTAATACATTGACTGACGAAAGTTTGCTTTAATTTGTTATTTAAAAGAGTTCAATCAATTTAAAAAGAATAATATATAAGATTTATGAGAGTTTTTAATATTGATACAAAGTTGAAAATTATGATATTTGTGAGACACTACTTATTTATCTAAAATCTTAGATAGAGATATTATACAATATAAAATAGAATGAATTATGAATGATATAGACGGATAAAACTTATCCTATATATATATATATATATATATATATATATATATATATATATATATATATATATATATATATATATATATATATATATATATATATATATATATTGTCTCTTCTTCATACATCAAACAAATTTTAAGGTGATAGGTGATTAATTTTCTCACCTATAAATATTCAATTTATCATTTTATATTTAATGTGAGACTATTTCACCACTTATTTTTTTATATTATTATTTTACTAGTTTTGTAATGTTAAATTATTAGTAGTTAATTATTATTATATATTAATATTATTGTTAGGACTTATATTATAAAGCTCTAATCCCTTTTAACTTCTAATTCAACTATTACAACTCAATTGAGCTACACTACTTCCACCTGTAGGTGATAGTGTAAATTGTATTTTTTATCACTTTAAGCATTTTGTTTAAAATAAAACTATTAAGCTCATGTCATGAGTCATGAATTCATTGTATTTGCGCCTCACATATAAATCAAGGAAATCTTATCTCAAATAATAAAATCAAAGATATCTAAAGTAATGGCAACTTGTCAAAATTCCATAGGTTGAGTCTCATATTAAATTTATTGAATAAAACTCAAGTTCATAACCATCACCTTGAGTCAACACGTGGTGTGGACGTGTCAAGAAGCTGGACACGTAGTCATTATACAAGAGTCATGAAATACTATAAATAGAACATGAATGAAACTCAAACGTCACAACAACCTAAATTGCTTCATAATATAACCATAAGAGGAAAGTTTCAATCATATAGCAAGTTAGTCAATTTTGAGAAGAAAAAATGTCATCACACGACCAAAGCTACAAAGCTGGTGAGACCATGGGAAGAACTGAGGTAACATAATGTCATTTCACAAATTCATTATTATTATTCCTTTTGCCCTTTACATTTTTTCATTGAAGTAGAATAATATTTATATATCTTTTGTATTATTTGTTGGATTGTTGGATCAGGAAAAGACCAACCAAATGATGGGCAACATTGGTGAAAGCCCAAACTGCAAAGGAAAAAGCCCAACAAACAGCCCAAGCTGCAAAGGAAAACCCAGCAAACAGCCCAAGCAGCTAAAGACAAAACGCATCAGACAGCCCAAGCAACAAAGGAAAAAGCCCATGAAACATCTTGTCAAGCTGGAGAGAAAGGATCAGAGATGGGCCAGGCTACCAAAGAAAAGCCCAATCAGGATAAGACAACTCACCTGGCTTTCTACAGACAGCAGGAGAGAAGGTGAAGGGTGCAGCACAAGGTGCAACTGAAGCAGTTAAGAATACTCTTGGAATGGAAATGATGATCAAGACAAACACAACATTCCAACAAACCGAGATTGATACTAGTTTTTAATAATGCTCTCATTTCAATTCAATAATGTAGTAATTTGCTTGTTTTAAATTTGGATTTACCAAACGTGGTTTTGTTTTAAGAATAAGTTGCGCTTCCCTCGAACTATCTATGCTAGAAGTGAATGGAATTGTATTGTACTTTTGAATTCTTAGTTGTTATAATATTAATGCTTAATGCTATGCTATAACTTTATTTTAGTCATCGCATTGAAATGTTTACTATGTTACGTTTCTTTTGTGCAAAAGTTTGAGAGGAAGAATTCTCTCCATTTTCAAAAGAATTTAAGCAACTTATAAAATAAGTTAGATTTTAAACAAGAGACCTTTGGCTTTGAGACAATAACCTCAAAATGTCTTGTCCTTGAGTCATGCAACTCAACACGCTTATCGTATGAATCAAATTTAGTTTAGAATGAACCAACTCAACCAAGTTGACTTTGACACTTTTTTTCATAACATATATTTTCAAAACTATAAATTTAATTTCAAAAGTTAATTTTGAAGACAAAATTAATTATACTATAAATTTAATTTCAAAGTTAATTTTGAAGACAAAATTAATTATATTTTAAAATTTTTCAACTAAAATAGTGGATTATTAGAGTTATTTTATATCTTTTACTTATTTTATTTTTTAATAAATTACTCTCTTAAGTAAGAGTATAACTAAAAATTATAACTAAAATATTATGACATTAAACTATAAAAGAAAATATGAATGAAAATGAATTTGAAAAGATTCATTTTAATACCACAAAATGACAACACATATTAATAGTGTTTATATATTTCATACAAAGGAATGCCCAATTTTATGGTTGGGTGGTAATCCAGTACTATGAAACAGTTGGGTGGTATACAGTACTATAAAATATTACACACACGTCTATCGTCGTTTGTCCGATCAACTTAGCTCTATTCAGTTAAGTCTGATTCTCAACTTAGTTCTATTCGGTTAAGTCTGATTCGATCTTGGGTTTTGATCCAATACTTTTTTATATCCGAAAGGATAAAAATAATTTAATATTATCATATAATATTGTGTGTGATGTTAATTAATTAATTAATTATTAATTAGTTAATAGTGTGCTATAATTAATTAATAATTGTTTAATTATTAATTAATTACGTTAATCTAGTTTTGATTAAGTTTTTGTCGTATTTTTCACAATTCCATGAATCTTGCTGCCTAGGCACCTTAACAACTACTTTTGGATTGACCATTCCATTTTTTTCATAATTTTTTTCTCTATTCGAGTCAGATCCTTAACTAAAAATAGCAACTTTCCTATCACTTGTAACTCATTCTATAATTTCATGTTTGAATTATCTCTTCTCTCTCTACTCTGCTTCATCTTAAATGTTTCTTTTCTATTTCGAGTGGCTACTTTGTGCCATCTATAACTGGTTCTGTTGCTAGAAATTGCGAGTGGTTTTAACACCATCACCGAGTGGTCTTCGTACCATCAAAAGGTGTAACTCTAGAACGATTACATATCGTGCAAATAATAATGTTTTATCCTATAAGTGATGAGGTAGTTCAACTGCATTGTATAATTTTGGGTTGTGCCACAAAACTTCTTAAAGAGAGTGACCTAGTCCGCGACTTAACTCGTCATTTATTCTGATTGAATTTTAAAACCATGAAACAACAATTTTAAGGTTTTGAAAATCGCCATGGCTACAAAATAAATTATTGGTAACTTTGTGGTCGTTTCTCTCGCATAACTTTTAAGTTTGAGGATACTACTTCAAACGCTGCAAACTACATTGAAATTTTCTTAACCTTAAAGAAGTTTGTCCATGTTTTGACGGAGAACATTCTGATTCTTCCTTATAGATCAATCGAACAAACTAATGGTAAAAATACTGTAAATTTAGACTGAATTGTTAACTCGTCTGAATTAGACTTTTTGTAAAGTTAAAACTGCAACAAATGATTTACAACTCAGGAAATAAATTGCCCAATGGAAAGAGAATGATTATCTCTACAAAAAATCACATTTTGATCGGTAATTACAAGACTACTAAACATGTATAGAAAGCCCGATAAAAGAAATATGATCCTGAAGAAGCTGAAACAAAGAAGTATATTGTAAGACGCTACTTAAAGTGTCATATGGTAGATGAAAGATTGGTGGAAGCACAATGCCATGAAATTCAGAAGATTTCTCATGAAATAATTACATAAGGTATGCCCCTTAATGAACAATTTCAAATTGTTGATATCATTGACAAACTGCGCCTCGTTGACAATATTACAAAAACGTGTATCACAACAAAATAAAAGAGTTTTCAATCGAGATCGATTACTCGACTCCAAATTAAAAGGAAGCTCGAGTCAAGATCATAAAGAACTGCAACAATGTGAGCCAAATTAAGAATGGGGATCCCTTTAGGGCCCTGTCTGCTCAGATTGCTAGACAACAACCACCATCTAAAGAAAATGACGCTTCACCGCTCATTAGTTTTAATAGCAAAAAGTCAGGTCATATGGCTAAGAGATGTAAGTGTAGGCCTAAACCTATTGTTGGCTCTAATGCACAAGTTAACTTGAAGGATGAACAATTCATTGCTATAATCACTAAAGTTAACATGGTTGGTGGAAGAGATGGTCGGTGGATAGACCGCACCTCTCGTCATGTTCATATAAATGTGTTATGTTTAAGACATACACAAATGTTGTAGATAAGAAAGTGTTGATGTGAGATGCTTACGCCATTAATGTTTCTTGAATAGTAGACTTTTAGCTTAACTTCACATCATGAAAAACTATAAACTTGAAGGGCATGTTCCTAAAATTTGGAAGAATCTTATTTTCTTTTTAATAAGGTAGTGTTTAGTCAGACTATTGGGGAAGATTTTCACACCATCACTTAGAATTGTACTTTTGATGGGGAAGGGTACACTACTTATGACATGTTCAAGTTAAATGTTGATTTGAATTAAAAAAAATCTTTTTGTTTATTCTTTGTGTGATTTTAACATTTGCCATGCTAGAGTTTGACATGTTAATAAACAAATTATTTCTAATTTAAGCAACTTAGGCCTAATTCCAAAATTGAATGTCAATGATTTAGAAAATGTGAAAATTATAATCAAGTTAAAACCTGACCCCTTAGATCTTATCCACTTTGATATATGTGAACTAGATGAAACTCTAACTAGAAATAGTAAATGTTATTTCATCACTTTATTAATGATTTTTCTGATTATACTTATGTATACTTAATGAAAAATAAAGTGAAACATTCTTGAGGAAAATCACTATGATTTGTATCTTGTTGTGAAACTTCTTATTGATGTTTCGGTTGTTCTACACTTGATCTTTAGGAACTTATTTTGAGGGTAATTCTATAATATCATCATCATTTTCACAAACAACTATGTCCTCCTTAGAGGTGTTAGTCTCATCAAAAGAAACATGCATGTATTTTTCAATAGTTAAAGTTCTTTTATGATATAGTCTATAAGCTTTACTAGAGAGAGAATAACCGAGAAATATACCTTCGTCGGATTTCTGCTCAAACTTACCGAGTTCATATGGAGTCCTTTTCAAGATAGGTCTAATGATAACTCGATTTCCAACATAGCATGTCATACTAACTGCATGTCCCCAAAAATATTTTGGTAGATTTGCATCACTAAACATTGTTCTTGCAAGTTCCACTAGAAATCGATTCTTTCTTTCAACTACTCCATTTTGTTGTGGAGTCCTTGGTGCTAAAAAATTATGAGAGATGTCATGTTCTTCATAAAATTCTTCAAACGATGCATTTTAGAATTCTCCAGCATAGTCACTTCTTATGGATACAATCTTTAATGATTTTTCATTTTGAATTTGATTTTCATACTTCTTAAAAGCTTTGAAAGCATCACTTTTCTCGCAAGGAACAAAGTCCAAGAATATCTAAAAAATATTAACAATAACTAAAGCATATGCATTACCTCTGAAGCTTCTTTTTCTTGATGGACCAAATAAGTCCATATGCAACGATTGAAGTGGTATTGTTTTTCATACCACATTCTTTAATTTGAAAGTTGATTTAGTTTATTTTCCCTGTTGACTTCACATAATTTATCTTTGATAAATTTATCTTTAGTAAGCCAATAACAAGATCATGTTTGGTTAATTTATTTAAATGATCCATATGAATATGGGCTTTCCTCTTATGCCATAACCATGATTCATTATTATTTACCATAATACAATTACTTTCAAAGATAAATTATCTAAAGCAATCATAAAAATATTGTTAATTCTTTTACCTTTGAGTTTTACCTCATTGGTGACTTCATCTACAATCAAGAATTCATCGTTGGTGAAGTTGATCTTGAAGCCCTTGTCCCAAAGTTGGCTTATACTTAGAAGATTATGCTTTAGTCCTTCGACATAAAAAAAATCTTTAATGGATGTGAAAAGTGGTGCACAAACTTTGCCACTATTAATAATTCTTCCCTTATTATTGTCTCCATAAGTTTCAAAATTCTTGGCCTTTAGAACTAGATTTGAAAATTGGTTTGTCTTCTCATATGCTTGGAACAACCACTATAGAGATACCATAGATTTGAAGTGGTTTTCAAGCCTTCCTACAAAATAAATTAGGTTTTGTTAGGTTCCAAAATTGCTTTGGGTCCTTCATAACTAGTATCTTTCTTTACCCACACATAATGCTCATTTGATACACTAAAGTTTCTAACATAGCAAACATTATGTGTATGGTTCTTTAATACCACAAAAGAAGCAATTAGGCTCAAAATTACTTATATATCTAAGAGGATAAGATTTATTTTTAACAAATATTTTCTATTTAGGATAATGATGAACTACTTTAGGCTTGTTCACTTTCTCTTTGATTGGATGATTCGTAGCTTTAACAAAGATAGTTTTGTTGGTACTTGGTTTTGAAAAATTTGAATAACCAAGTCCACTTTTATCTTTAGGACACTTTTGTTTGCTAAGAATATTTTCAATCCAACTTGTCATTTTCATATCTTTTAAGCACTCTTTTTAATTGAATAATTTTGAAAGAAAGTGATTCACAATTATTGCATACAAAATTTTGTTTTTGTCCATCAATAATCTTTTGTTTTCATCCTTGAAATCATTCTCCATTTTCTCAACTTTTCTTCTAAAGATGTAATATGTTTCTTTTGAGATGAAATAGTTTTATAGAATTTGCATTCATTTAAGAGTTCATCTATGGCACCTTGTGCATCAATATCATAAAGAATAAAATTCATTACTAAACTTATTATCTTCATCATCAAAATGATGTGAAGCCATCATTACTAGAGGCACTCAAACAACGTTATCTTAAAGAATGTGTATTTCAAGAATGAATCAAATGACTAGTTCTCTTTGATTAAGAATGAATCAAATGACTAGTTTCTCCCTTTGATCAATAATGAGAATTTCATCTTCCAGCTAGATAAGAATAATAATATATAAAAATGATGATTCTATTGAACTTAAAGTTTCAAGTTTGGAGGCTATCTTTTAGAAGGCTTAACAAGTTGAAAGATTATTCATTAATAAAAGATGGGACAGATCATAGTTTATTTGAGACGTAAACTTAACAGAACCTAAAATACACATGGACAATAGAAATAAACTAACAAATATTCATTAATAAAGTGTGGGACCAAATCATAGTTCATTTGAGAAGGAAACTTAACACAATCCAAAATACACATAGACAATGAAAATAAACTAAAAATATGATAAAATTGTAACTTAAAAGTAAAACAAATAAAATATACAAACATTACATAATCCTCAACATACTACATTAAACGTAAGAAATGAATGAGCAAGTTTTACTCCTTAGCAGCTTGATCCTACATTAAACATAAGGAACAAATTATCAATAATAATAAAATAATATCTTTCTATGAAAATCACCTTTTCCTACATTCATCCAGAACAAGCTCAATCACAAAAAATACTACTTACTATCACTAACACAAACTATGAACAATAAATTGAAATGTGTTACATCTTCAAAGAAGACCGCTCCATGAAATTCCGACATCATAGCCATATTACAAAAGATTTGCACATGTAAATTAGTAACTAACCTCTGAGATTAAATACTACAACAACCACAAGAGTTACTTACATCACCCAAATCGTTGCCAGAGTTTTGCAATGGGTGGTTTGCTATAAAACCCTCCCTTTAAAATATCATACAAATTTTAGAATAAATATACAAATACTCGATTAAAAGGTATGCACAATAAAAAACCTATTTATATTATTATTAATAATTGTATAATCTTAATAAAAAATATAAAAGTCTCATGTACAAGTAAGAAATGAACAGTGTTCCATAAAAAATGAGAACACATGAATAATCAAAAGGATAACAAACTATGAAAATATAATTACATAAAAATCATGAAAGCAGATGGAGGTATTTTCGGATCTTGTATTTTTCCCTTTGTTGTTTTCCTCTTGGAGACGTTAGAGGTGGAGGAATCGCCCTTCTTAGAACCCTCGCCTTGTTCCATGATGAAAAGTGAAACCGGTAGGGTTTGGAAGAGACAAAAAAAGGTGTTGAGTTGAGCAATGTGTTTGTTGTGAAAATGAAAAGAAAATGAAGGAATGATTGGGGTTTATGTAGGAATTAAACTATGTTTTGTTGACAAGATAATGTTATTAAAGAAAATCCAAGATGGTGTTATTAAAGAAAATCACACATCAAATTTCCTTTAAGTTTAAGGTTTTTTTTGGATGGTGGAGTACATTGCATGCATGCCCTTCAAGCCTAACTATATAGGAAGAAATATCTTTTCGCGGTTGATGGTGGTTATATCTGCTGAATTTGAGGTGAGTTAAGGAAGTATTTATAGTGGTTTGAAGTTGAAATGTGTTAGTAATTCAGATCTGGTTTGAAGTTTGTCGAGGCAGAGGCATAAATGGTCGTGGGTTTTGAAGGTGGGATGGAGATCAAAATGATTGTTGAAGTATGGAAAACAATGGTTTAAATGGTTACATGAAAGTTGTCTCACGGTGAAAAGAAAGTTGCACGGTGTGTTGTAAGGAAGATGACTGGAAAAGTTTTGCAGAATTTTTCTTCTTATTATTTTGAGTAATGTGTCATTTTAAAAAAAATATTGGATGGCTTGATTTTAGTGAAAAGTTAATGTTATTTACTAAAGTACCCTATTAAATATAATTAATAGAGTAATTAAATAAAATGAAAATTAATAAATAGAGGTATAGTAGTGAAAAAATAATAACAATTGATGCATTGAAATGGTAAGTGAATAATTAATTTGAGCAAGAAAAAGTACAAATGAGGCATTGAGAGCTGTAGTTAACTTGTTTAATTTTTCTTTTCATATGCAGGTTTGTTTATGCTATTTTATGTAATCTTTAGCTTTGTTTTAATTAATACATTAAAACAAAACCATATAATTAAAACAAAAAAATAAATTAGATGATACTCTCTCTAATCGCTCTATTTCCACAATTCTTCTTACATAACAAAAATTACTCTATTTCTCTCAAGCTATCCACAAAACCTCTTCTCTATTTTTTTTAATCAAATAACAATAACTATAATCCTTTGTTTCAAACTTTCATTATCATTCACATAACAATCATCAATAATCAAACAAAGGTTCAAGAAAAAAAGTGCCGAATGGTGCTTCATATGGTAGTGGCAGTATCCGTGATCAGATAGTGGTGACGAGTTGGAGGTGGGTTGTTGACTTTTGTGCAGAGTTTTGTTACAATTTTCCTCTTTTATTTATTTATTTACTGATTTTTCTTATTGCTATACTTTGGTGCACAAGCGAAGATGATTGGAATAATGAGAGAATAAAAGAGAATACGACTACAAAAGGTATGAAAGAAATAACGCGTTGTTTTATAAATGACATATACTACTAGTATATTTATACAAGGATAAAATTTCACATAGGCCATGTCTTTAAAATTTTCCTCCTACTTCTCAAGACAATTCCAACTCCATACTCGAGGATGTCACAAGGGTTGACAGACAAACTCTTCTAAGCAATTAATCAAAACGGGTTTACTCCTCTCAAGTCAATATGGATTTCCAATGTTTCAAGTGGTCATCATACCTCATCATATGCTTCAAGGGATCACCATGTCAAGTTTTAAGCCCTACAAGTCAAATTTGCTCATCCAAATGCTCAGATGGTTGAAAATCAGATGTATTGGACAAAAAGTCAACTGTGATCAACATACAGTCAAACTTCATAATTTTTGGCCAACACCAATATTTGAAGTAACATTCATCATTTTATCAAGGGTTGATAATGATTCCTCAAGGAAAGTCAAGATTTCATCAAAAGTTAAAGTTTCTAAATTAGGGTTTTTAGACAAAAGTCAGCAGAACTTTGATCGGCATAACTTTCACATACTTTATCGAAATATTTCCACCAAAGATTATTTTGAAGGAAATTCAATTATCTACAATTTCATGTCTCCTGGCTTTGGTCAAAATGCTTTATTTAGATGTTATAGATCGAAACATTAGAGTCCTTTTAAAGTCAACAAAAGTCATCTTTTTGCAAAGAAGTGTTAATGAACATGGAAACTTCAATGAATATGAAACCAAAGGGTGTTTGAGGATATCTTGATATTTCTAAAAGTCCAAGAACACCCAAATGTTGAAAATTGAGCAAGATACAAATTGTGCAAGTTTGACATTTTGAGGAGGTGCATGAAGAGAATACTTGAAAAACAATTTTTCTAAAGGGCCTAACTTTTCTTGGTTCAAACTTGTTTCTTATCGATTAGAACTCAAGCCCAAGGCCACGCCTTTTATCTTTTATTTTTATTTATTTTGGATTTTATTCATTTAAAACAATTTAATTAAAATAAAAGATATAAAATAAAACATTAAGTGCAGGTTGATTTTCTCTCATTATTGAGGTCCAAGCAAGCCATACAAGTCATCAATTTGAAATTATTGAGATTGGCAAGAATTGATTGAAATTGATTCAAAAAGGCAATATTTGGTTTCATTACAAATCAAATATTTTCTCATTGATTGCATATAATTCCTTCATGATTCTTGACTTAATTCACTCTAGTATATATACACATTGATCTCGGATATACGAGAATGAAATTCTTGCCCAAGAGCCCTAAAAAGCTTCAAAAACCGTGTGTTTCAAGCAACTTGCAGCCAAAGTTTTGCTTAAATCCAGGCCATTTCAAGCATTCCAACATCTTCATGGTGATCCTCTGTCCGGACCATTGCAAAGCATAAAAGCTCTAAACGTAAAATCCGATTTGGTTCCATACATATTTTCAATTTTCGATTTTACATACATGCTTGTTTAATTGAATTTGATCATATATTTATGTTTGTATTGATGTTTCAATGCTTTTTGGATAGTTTGATTCAAGTTTAGATGCAGGAACGAGGATCTGCCATGGCTAGGGTTCATAGCTCAGAATTGGGGTTTTTCGTTTAAGGCAAAATTGGACCAAACCATGGGCACCATCGTGTTTAGAGGATCGATTTCAATCGATCCATGGTCCTGTATCTCATTTATCGCTTGTATTTTTCTGGTTTGATTTTTGCAGGGATTTAGCTACAAGAATAATCTGTAGGTAAAGGTTACAACAACGGATAAAAACCGTAGATAAAAGCCTGGGAAATTCAAACGAGGAAGATGAAGGCTTCACGTGGTTTTGATTCTAGTTAGTTTTAGAAACTTACTTCGCTTATAATCTATTTGTTTCACATCTCTAACACAATTGCAGGCTTGGTCCCGTGGCAAGGAAGCATGCGTATATCCTATGGGGCAGGGGTTCGATCCCTGGATACCCCATTTATTTTTACTCCTTTGCAAAACTAACCTTTTTCCATTATTTTCTTATTTTTCTTATTTTATTTAATTTCTTTTCAAACATTTTTTACAATAAAAATCACAAAAATATTTCTTTTAATAATTAGGTTAGAAAAACTCTAGTTTAATTTTTCATCAAAAAATAATATTATTCACTCATATTTTATTTAATTGTTAATTAATCGAAAATTAACTTTTAAATCAAATTTTCCATATCAAATTAATCCAGAAAATTCCCAAAAATATTTTTCTCATTTAATTAGGCTTACTAACCCTAAAACTTTTCCTAACTCAAACATTTTCTTTTTACTAACATTATTTTCTATTATTTACAATTCGATCCTTCTCGTGAAATTGTTTTTTAATGTAACTGTTCACAGGTTGTAATAGTTAGGACTTTAATTTCGCATTTTTTCCAATATTATATATTTGCTCATGGAATGTAATAGCTTAATCTGGATTTACTGCACTCCTATAATGTATCTTCCCAAAGCCATGTAATAGCGTAGGATTTAATTTCACTTCATTTTCTAATTTACTTTCTACACGTAATGCTAGCTAATTAGATTTTTGTATGCCAAGATTAAATCAATCAACATAGATCACTTCTAAATACAAGATAAATATCTGAATACAACACTTCTACCTTTTTCCTTAGGGTATCCTCTTTTGCCTTTCGAATAACATGTCATCCTTCGAACGTAGGGATATCTTAGCTAAGACGCTACAAACATATCATCATAGTCCCTTTGATACAAAGATCATAGTCCTCGATGACCATTGATGTTGCCTCGAGATACATGATCTCGTCCTCGATTGTTGCCTACAAAGTGATGATCGTTTTTCGAATATTCTAAGGTATCCTTACATGTTGCCTTCTATGACCATGATGACCCTTGAATGTCCTTTTACATCAACGGATGAGTTACCTACCAAATAATGATATGGATAATGCTACCCTAAAGGAAAGCAAAATAACATGGAAACGACCATTCGATAGGTAATAGACTCTTAATTACTTGCTCTATCAAAACACTTTCCAAACCTCACACTTTCAAAATATTTTCAAACACTTTGTATACATTGCGTGAATCATTACAAAGTCTTTCCAAAACAAAATATTTTCAAACACTTTTATACATTCATGAGAATCATTAAAGTCAAAGTGAAATGCCTTTTCAAAATATCTTTTCAAACACACACAAAAAGCAATTTATAAAGTGAGCTAAGAAATTAAGAGCTCGAGATAACTACGGATGAAAAGGATGCTAATACCTTCCCTTTTCATTCTGCGTACTAATCTAACAAAGTATTTTCCTGTTCTTTTTGTCTTCCCTTAATTGGATAAAAGAAAAGTCGATGGCGACTCTTGCTATCCAAACATTTGCGATAAAACGCAAAACAAACAAAGAGTTTCCCACCGTATAAAGGCTAATAAAGGTAAACTTAATAACTAAGCAAACATTACAAACTAGGAAATACTAAAGTACCCTTAAAACTAAACTTAACATCTACGCTAAAGAACCCAAAAGTTAAGCATACTTCTGGACGCAACCTTAGAAGTTTCTGCTTCTGACTAACAACCTCAAAAGCTTTACTACTTTCGAACAACAACATCTTATGAATAACAACATCAGAGCATCAGAAGCATCTCCTTATAATTAACAATAACTTCTAAATGTTAAATTACTCTTCAATACCATCTCTTAATTCATATTCAGTTATCCAAAATTTGCAACACCAATTCCATCCCTTAAATAGATATGGTGTTTAGTCTTGACATCCTTCATCAGAACTTCTGCAAGTTTCTTCTGGTTGCTATAGTGTGCAACTTCCAATACTCCATTCAGAAACGTCGATTTTTCCTTGAAAATCGATCTGGAGCTAATGGTTTTCTTCTCCTTTGGAAGCTTAGTTAACTTCCAAGTCTTGTTTCTTTCTGAAGCCTCAAGTTCTTCTATCGTGGCCTTCAACCATACATTCTTCCTGAGAACTTCTCCAATACCTATTTGTTCAAAATCTCCTTCTGATTTTGGAACCATATCTTCTTCTAGACTTTCTTGAAGTTTTACTTCCACCAGAAGTTCCACCTTTGTTAAATTCCAGACCTTGTCCAGAACCACCACCTTCAAAAGTTTCTCCTTCAGAATCAGGACAACCACCAGAGGCTGAACTACCTTTAGAAGCTCCTTCTTTAGAAGATCCGCCTTTAGAGTCATGATTACCACTAAAAGAATGATCATATCCAGAAGCTTGTCCTCCAGAACCTACGTCTTCAAATTTTTCCCTTCCAGAAACATGATCGTCACCATATTTTGGATCATCATCAAAATCTGGATCAGAATCAGATTCACTATCTGACTCATATTTAGAGTCTCTAGAAGTTTCTTCATCTTCTGACTCTAACTCTTCTTTAGGACTTTCAAGTTCTGGCTCATCTTCAGAAGCAGAATCTCCTTGAGATTCTAACTCATCTTCGAATTCTTCTTTAGACACAAAATCACCTTCGATTATCTTGACTTGAGAATCATCTTCTAACTCTGACTCTTCTTCCAAAACCTCAGATTCTTACTCATCTTCAGAATCTTCAATGTCATTTTCTGACTCTGACTCATTAAGAAACACTCCTTCAGAATCAGAATATTTTGAGTCATCTTCATCCCCTTCAGAATCAAAAAATGACAATCTGGCAGGTTCCTCGTCTGATTCATAAGCCATCAATAACACAGGTTCATCATCTGAATCACCTCTGGCTATTTTTTATTCTTCTTTGTTTGACCAACAATCTCTAGCAAAGTGGTCAAGCGCTTATGATAACATTAAACCATTCTCTTGTCATACTTCTTATTTCCCTTTTGATGTCTCTTTTCATCAGAATAGAAGACTTATGACTTCTGAGACCTACCATGTTTTTTCAGCTTCTGGTTCTTCTTGACAAAAGGAGCCTTCAGATCCTGCACAACTTCCCTCTCAGAAGTTCTTTAAGTCGAGGTGACTACTAGACTACTTTAGCTCTTTATTCTCATGGTGTCCGATCTTTAGAATGTTCTATTGCTACAACAATGATATCAAATTGAGGAGTAAGTGACATCAATACCTTCTCTATGATTACTTGTTTAGAAAGAGTTTCTCCCCAAGCCTTCATCTCATTAGTGATCAAAATCACTCTAGAGATGTACTCTAAAACCTTCTCATTGTTCTTCATGTTGAGATTCTCATATTTTTTTCTCAAGGACTGAAGCTTCACCTTCTTCACTGATGCGTCACCAGTGTAACATCTGACCAGTGTGACCCACGACTCCTTTGACGTCATCGAATCAACAATTTTCTCAAACACGTTCACATCCACACACTGATGGATGAAGAACAACGCATTATGATCTTTCTTCCTCTTACTTCTCTGTGCCTCTCTCTCTCTTCTTCTGTTGCATCTTCTGCAACCTGAATATATCCATCAATAACAAGCTCCAGAACATCTTGAGTCCCAAATAACACGCGCATTTGAATCATCTATTTGTTCCAGTTCTTGCCATCAAAAATTAGAAGTTTGGTACTCATATTGTCGTTTTCGTTCATCTTCTATCTTGTACAGTACACTCAGATCTTCACTCACACGGTGTTTCCCAACCCACAAAATCAGAAAATGTGATTCTGTTACAATTTTGTTCAAAGATTCAACGTGAACCCATAAACAAAATCAATCACACAACACAAACTCACGTTCACTCGTGTTTCCTTGTGTTTCTAACCGGAGCTCTAGATACCAATTTGTTGGTCCACAAGAATCAAAGATGATTGGAATAATGGGAGAATAAAAGAGAATGACGGCTACAAAAGAGATGAAAGAAATAAGGATTGTTGTTTTCATAAATGACATCTACTACTAGTCTATTTAGACAAGGATAAAATTGCCACATAGGCCCTAATAAATGTTAACTTAATAACTAAGCAAACAGTACAAACTAGGAAATACTAAAGTACCCTTAAAACTAAATTTAACAGATAGGTAAAGAACCCAGAAGTTAAGCATACTTGGACGAACCTTAAAGCTTACGCTCGACTAACAATCTCATAAGCTTTACTACTTTTGAACAACAACATCTTCTGAATAACAACATCAAAGCATCAGAACATCAGAAGCAGTTAACAACAACTTCTGAATATTGAATTACTCTTCAATACACCTTTCTTATGTGATAAAGTATTGTTATATAAAAGGATTGAAACTTGAGAATCTTTTTTTGAATTGTGAGAGTGACATTTTGAGAGGAATTGATTTTGAAAAAAGCTTATGAACTTTTCTTAAAACAGTTTGGATAGCATAATTGGAGTTTTATGACTGTTATCTTTGGCATTCATATTTGAACCGTTGTGTTTGAAAGAGAATAATAGTATTGACAATGTCATATAGAAAGTATCTCAATGTTGTCCCAAATTACATTTCTTATGACAACTAACACAATAATAATAATAATAATAATAATAATAATAATAATAATAATAATAATAATAAAAGATTTTAGAAATAACAATAAAACACTAAAAGAAAATCAACATGGAATTGAACTAAATATTTGTGATTTTTTTTAATTAAAATAAATAAATAAATAAATAATGTAAAAAAAAACTTATATTTTAAAATGAAAAGACTTATATATATTTTTTGAGATTTTTGACTAAAAATAATAAAGAAACATAAATCTTAATGAAAATAATAAAACTATGATATTTTTTATTTATATTTTGACAAAAAAAATAATAAATTGCTAGTAAAATAAGTGATACTAAATAAAAATGAAATAGTAAATAAAATTTGGGTGAAAAGAGGAACATGCAATATGCACGATTTTGTAAAGTCGAACAAAACACAATTGAAAAGAACTAGTCAAATTTTCAATAAATTCACGAAGCGACCTCAAACATTTCTATTTTTCGTGGCTTTTTCAAAACATAATCAACTCTCGACTTGTAAAGAAAAGTTGTGGATGATGTCAAGGAGAATCATATGTAAAAAGAACTGCTCAAAAATATTGAAAATTGAAGAAGTTGTGAATTTTTGAAATTTGACTTGAGAATCGACAATAATGCAAATGGAGATGAGATCTTAGGTCAAAAATTGGTGTATGACATGAATATGGTGAGAATTATGTTGAAGGAAAACATTTACCAAAATAATTATGGGGTAAGGTTGTGTCAACAACATCCCGACATATGTCCAAAAGAAGCTAGAAGAAATCACATCAGAAGAATGTTGGTCTGGTGTTAATCATAGCTTAAGCCATCTAAATATTTTTGGATCTATAGTGCATATACATGGGCAACATTCAACTAGGATATCATTCAACTAGTGGATACAAATATTCGACCAAATGAACAAGCAAGTTGTGATCATATATGAGCTTAAGGAATGAGA
Organism: Vicia sativa; assembly: GCA_021764765.1. Taxonomy (NCBI): domain Eukaryota; kingdom Viridiplantae; phylum Streptophyta; class Magnoliopsida; order Fabales; family Fabaceae; genus Vicia; species Vicia sativa. Next base: position 283,071,617 of record CM038794.1, read on the forward strand.
CTTGAATCAAAGTTTCAAGAAATATTTAGTAAGAATCTTATATCAAGAACCAGCTAGTGAAGTCGAAAGATAAGTTCGACCAATAAGTCGATGTCAGCGGGCACAAGCAGACCTCAAAGAACAATAAACATGCCCGCAAGGTTGCAAGAATGTATGATTGCATCAAATGATGTGGTCGATGATGAAGGTGAGTTGGTACATTATGATTTTTATGCAGATGTCGAGTCAGTCAATGCAATTGAGTTATTGAAGGACTCAAATAGATGCACGCAATGAATGAGGAACTAAATTCCATTGAAGTCAACAACACTTGGTTACTAGTCGATTACCACAGGCAAAAGACAGGAAAGTGAAAGGGTATACAAGGTATAGTTGAATTCCAAAGGAGTAACTCAACACAAGGAAGATTTATGGCAAAAGATTTATTCGGAAAGAAGGAATCGATTTCGATAAATGTTTGCACCAATTACTATGATCAAAACAACTGTGTTAATTGTTGGTCTAGCGAACAAGAACAGCTGTATATGTCGATAGATGTGAAATGTGCATTCTAAAATGACCTCTTAGATGAAGAAGTTAATGTTGCATAACCAATTAGGGTTGTGAAAAGGCCAAGAAAGCAAGGTATACATAATTCATAAAGCTCTATATGAACTTAAACAAGCTCAAGAGCTTGGAATAAGAAGATAGATAGTTTCTTAAGAGAGGAATTCATTAGTGCTGACTTAGTATGGAGTATATGTTAGAAGAAGCGGAAGAACTATTTATATTGTGTCTCTTTGTCGATGACTAATTAATAACAAGTACATGCAAGAAGGAAATCAAGACTTTAAAGATGATCTTAGCAAGGAGTTCAAATGTCGATATGGGCAACATTTCATACTTCATTGGTATCGAATTCTACAATAGTAGTAGAGGTATGATGATGCATCAAAGAAGATGTGCAAGTGAAATACTCAAAATAATTTAGATGAAAACTACAATGCAACCGACACCTCTTGAACCAAGAATACAATTGTCGAAACACTCAGATGAAGATGATGTCGAATTCCAAAATAGTACAAAAGACTTATTGGATCATTAAGATTCCTTTGTCACGTAAGTTTGACTTAGCGTAAACTAAGTATGGATAGTAGATTCATGAAGAAGCCAAAGTATCATCTCAAAGCTACAAAGAGGATTAAAATATCTCCAAGGAACTCTCGCTATGGCACTTTGTTTCTTGTAGGCGATGAAGGAAAATAATGTGAGTTAGTGGGTTACCTTGACTCGAGTTGGTGTAGTGGTTTGAGGATAGAAAATTTACAATTGATTATGTGTTTAAGCTAGGTGGTGCACAAGATGCTTGAAGCTCAAGAAAAAATTAATAGTAACATTGTTGCCGTGTGAGCGGAGTGCATATATGTTCTCTTTGTGCATGTCAACAATGTGGATGGTGAATTTGGTGAAAAGAAAGAATCATGGAGCAATTACCATGATAATCAACAACATGTCATTATCAATCGACAAAGAATTTGTTAGTACATGGAAGAAGCAAACACACCAAAATAAGAATCTATTATCTTCGAAAGCAACTATTAAATGAGAAGCTAGAATTGAAACACTATAGAACTGAGAATCAGACTGCAGACATAATATCGAAACACAAATTTGACAGAATCTATATTAATTGTATTCGATAGAGAATCAAATATAATAAGTTGTCGAAATACAAGTAATAGTCAAAATGTATATTTATTTAGTTAGTAATTACTTGTAACATGTACAAAAATTAGTCTTCTTTCTTCTTAAAAGATTATGTGCTACATAAATCATCTTGTTAGTACACACAAATTAAAAAATTTTCGAACTTCCAACAAATCAAACTTATTAAAACTCAAAATTATTAAAACTTAAATGTTTAATCTAATTTGAAGACACTGTTTACAAGGTATTATGTTTTATTTTGGAAACTGGTATAATGTAATTTTATTTCTTAAAAATGCATATATTACGAAATGTTTAATTATATAAATTATGAATATTTAATTAGTATTAAATGTTATAGCTATGTGTGTTTAAATATGAACTTTAATAATAAAATATTATTTTTAAAAATATTATTTTTTACAAAATAGAAGAAAAATCGGACTCTTGAAATGTATATCATCAAATAAAAATAAAGCAAACTTTGGATGCTAAGACTAAATGAAAATCATATTATAGCATTATATTACAACAACAAGTTTCAAACAGAAACTAGAAAATAGAGTACATCATACATTTCCTCTCTTATAGTCTAAGATATGAGGAAGCGCAACTTATTCTTAAAAACAAAACCACGTTTGGTAAATCCAAATTTAAAACAAGCAAATTACTACATTATTGAATTGAAATGAGAGCATTATTAAAACTAGTATCAATCTCGGTTTGTTGGAATGTTGTGTTTGTCTTGATCATCATTTCCCATTCAAGAGTATTCTTAACTGCTTCAGTTGCACCTTGTGCACCCTTCACCTTCTCTCCTGCTGTCTGTAGAAAGCCAGGTGAGTTGTCTTATCCTGATTGGGCTTTTCTTTGGTAGCCTGGCCCATCTCTGATCCTTTCTCTCCAGCTTGACAAGATGTTTCATGGGCTTTTTCCTTTGTTGCTTGGGCTGTCTGATGCGTTTTGTCTTTAGCTGCTTGGGCTGTTTGCTGGGTTTTCTCCTTTGCAGCTTGGGCTGTTTGTTGGGCTTTCTCCTTTGCAGTTTGGGCTTTGTCACCAATGTTGCCCATCATTTGGTTGGTCTTTTCCTGATCCACCATTCCAACAAAATAATAATACAAGTAAGATATATAAATATTATTCTACTACAATGAAAAAAATGTAAAGGGCAAAAAGGGAATAATAATAAATTTGTGAAATGACATTATGTTACCTCAGTTCGTCCCATGGTCTCACCAGCTTTGTAGCTTTGGTCGTTTGATGCCATTTTTTCTTCTCAAAATTGACTAACTTGCTATATGATTGAAACTTTCCTCTTATGGTTATATTATGAAGCAATTTAGGTTGTTGTGACGTTTGAGTTTCATTCATGTTCTATTTATAGTATTTCATGACTCTTGTATGATAAACACGTGTCCAGCTTCTTGACACATGTACACCACGTGTTGCCCTAAGATGGTGGTTACGAACTTGATTTTCATTTATAAGTTTGATATGAGAATCAACCTGTGGAATTTTGACAAGTTGCTATTATTTTATTATTGTTATATAATAGTAAAATGAAACTTTGATATGAGAATCGACCTGTGGAATTTTGACAAGTTGCTATTATTTTATTATTGTTATATTATAGTAATGATAATTGAAGATATATCTATATTCTACTTGATGTCTATATGTGGCGCACAGAAAAAGAATTCATGACTCATGAGCTTAACTTAAATAAAAACAGAACGGTTAGTAAACAAGCACTTTTGGTTTTGAAAATGAAAAAACAAAATTGAAGACTATAATTAAATTAAGTAAATGATTGGCATGTCTTCTTCCGGTATGTGACAACTTTTCCTTGTTGGGGGGAGCAAGGTTGTTGAATGTCATAGAGCATCGGTTACGGTTATATTGATGTCAAATCCATGATTAATATATAAGATAGACGGACGGTGGGGAGAGTAGTGGTATCGATGGACGTGAAAATTGTTTGAAGTGTAATGTTGACGCGGAATTTAACTAAGTATGTGGCACTACTACCTGATACTGATGTATGCGGAATAATCTTGGTCGCTTTATTTTTGTATGATCAAATTAGAATGTTGGTATTTCTTTTACTCTTGAAGCGTAGGCGTTGTCTATCAAAGAGGTTGTTCAAGAGAAAACCATTATGCAATTTGATAATGTTTTTTTTTAAAGTGATTCTCAAAAAGTGATCTAAGTCATTAGTTCTAACATTACGGGTAATTCAGAATATTATCTTATCATTCGTTCTATTCAAAATTTGTTGATTTCGTTCTCAAATTTTGAGATAAAGTTTGTTAAACGTCAAACGAACATGATTTCTCACTCTTTAGCAAAAACAATCATGTCTTGATCTAGACGTAGTGTTCTACATGTACCTCTTCGTTGTATTGCTCAACTTTTGATTAATGAAATATATTAAGTTCGTTTGCGTGAAAAAAATTAAATTAAGTAAATTTAATTGATTTTATTGACAATCCCTCCGGGTAATTTTTGTATTTTGAAATTTTCAAATTAAAATTAGTTTTTGTTTTGAGTTTGAATTTTTTTAAAATTAAAGTTAGTTTAAGTTTTATTTTATGAAATTTTTAAATGTTAAAATCATTTAAAAAAATATATTATTAATGTTTATGTTAAATATATTTTAATCAAAACATTTTATACTATTAAATTTATAAGATAATTAAAATATTATAAATATACAATATTAATTTTTTTAACATTATTGTCAATTTAAGTCAATATATAAATAGAAGACAAACGGGCAACAAGTTGCACCAATATTCCTTTTTGAATCGCAAAACCAATCATCTTATATACTACATCCATAGACTTAGGAGATATAACATTGTTATTCATAAGCCTTTGAACTCTATGTAAAAGATCAAATGTTTCGTGCTAGGAAACCAAAAGTGTCTAAGGCAAATGGTTTAAAAATATGTTGATTTTTCAGAACACGTTTTATGATATTTGACAACTTTACTAGAAGCGGCTTTGAGAGTTGTCTGTCCCACAATAAATCCATCAACCCTGAAACCCACTAGTAGAGAAACTCATGTCAAGTCCACAAGCATATTTCCCTCATACCCGTTCGTACACCAAATATTTGTGGCCTAAGAATTGATCTCCCTCAATGGGCACTCAAAAACTTCATTCGCTCTTTATTCACATATACTACGACACGTCGAAATATATCAAACAAGACATATCTAACAAGGTCATATCGGTGGCCCCAATCTCTACAATGAATCATGTTTTCCCAAATGTATCCAAAATTCCTCATTACAAATGAGCAAACCTTATCAATAGAAAATAAAGGAATCATAGGGTTGTATCTTAGCATAGTACGATACTTCACCGGTGACATATGTTGGCCTAGCCCATCAATAGGAATAACAAGCAGAAAGTCTTGAGCATGTGCGGCTTACAAACAACCAAAATTGTCTTCTGCCTCGTGGTTATGTCAAACTTCACATCTATGTCCTTAACAATCTTACTAAAAATGGCACTTGCCAAAATATATTGTGTTTTAGGAGGGATGGCATCCTTACTAGTAAAATTGCTAAGATCAAAATCTAAAATCGCAACACTAAGACCATCTAAAACTCTGTCGAAATTAAGTCCATATCATACACCTATTGTGTCTGAATATATAGGTAGTAATTTTTTAATAATAATATAATAGTGGTTAAAAGTGATGGTTAAGGGTATAAGAATGGTGATTGTTGGTTGTTAGAGCAGTGATAGTTGATGGGAATGATTAATTATGATTAGAGTCGTGGTAGATGGTTTTTACCGATAATTCAATTGATGATCGATAATGGTTAAGTTGGTGATTGATGATGGTTGACAAAGTGATAAACAACTCATTAAAAGACAAAATGTCATTTATGTACTTTTATTCAAAGATTAGGATCACGTCATCTTTTTTCAAAAAATAATCTAATGGCACTTTCATAAATATATATAAAAATTAAGGATGAATAATTTATCAAATAGAGGTATTGTAATTATGTATTATATCGGACGATCAATCCTTTCACTAAAAAATAAAGTTGTGGCCGTCATATAATTTTATCCAAAGGTTATGGATCATATTATATTTTACTAAAAGGAACAAAATGAGGGTTGTGTAAATATGTCTCCAAAGCATAAGCAACATCTCTAAAAAAATCAGAGGATTGAGACCTCTATAAATGCTCATTAATTCCTCTCCCATTTACTAAATTCATTGAAGAGAAATACAAAGATAAAGGAACTTCAGTTCATCCTTAATCCCAATCTTACTCTTCCTGGACTTCTAAAATTACACCAAAGATAACTCTACTTGTGGAATAAGTAAAGCCACAATAAAAGAATATCATGAATTGTGAATGGATTTTCACCTTGTGTTCTCCTTCTTAAATAAAAATTCTGACATGCCTTACACTAAATCTTATTACAGGTCATCAATGAAATTTATCCTTATTTTTATGAAATCTTCGCGATGATTGAGAATAAAGCTACCTTGATTGTCCTGTATCCTAAATTCTGATATCCACGATCAGTAATAAATGCTTTATCAATCATATATTTATCAGATATTAATTATGCTAGACTTAAGTTGGCATAACCAATTTTGGACCATTAGTTATTTTAGTCTGGTCATGTTCTTCTAGATAAATTACCTCAAGGTAGGCGAGCTCTATTGGATATGGGTTGACTCTGGCCCACTCTAGAACCTACTCTAAGTGATTATACATGTACATGACCCCTTAAGCAAGTGTATCATGAGGGATTAATGTTTCACTGAAGTCATCCAAGAGATCATACATATACGCGCAGTCCCTTAAGCATGAGTCGTATAAAGGTAAAGTGTTTCTTTAAAGTCTTTCAAGAGAACAAATATGTACACATCCCCTCAGGCATGAGCTGTGAAAGGGCGAAGTGTTTTTCTAGGACTAGGTAGCCATCAATCGACGTGTCTCGATAGAATCTAATTTTCATGCAGGTTCACCCTTATTTCTCATGTTAGATATGGACTATGGCTAGCTAGTGTTTGTTGGTCGTTTAACTGTTTCACTTCCACCTAACTGTTATGATGGACAATTGTCTTGGGAATATGAGTCACTTATGGTGTAACCTATTTCATGCAACCCTAATGAGATATCCATGAATGGAACCTTCGCTTTTTCTATAACTCAAATATTATAAAAAAATGGCTCTTTTATCATCTTCTACCTTCAACCCATAAACACTTAGCAAGCTTCTCTGCACCATTCTTTCTTCTAAGTTTCAAAATTTCAGCAAAAGCTCATGAAGTCAGGTAACACCCTATTTCTTTTGTGTCTTTATTTTTATTTTTTCATGGTGTTTATTCAGGAGTATGACTTATTTGGGTGGGTCGTAAAGCATCGAATTGAAAGCAAGGTATGTTATTTTTGGAATAGGTGATTGCCAAGTTTGAAATGGGGTAAGGGAAAAGTATATTGAAGATTCATATAAATAAAGCTCTTTGGTAGTTGTGAGAGCTCATCTAGTGATAGTTATGGGTTATCTATGTAGATGCATGCTCGAGTTTTCATGAAGTCAAAACCCTTGAAGAGTATGTGTGAGCTACAAGACTGGTTGATAGAAGAAAAACAAAGAATCGAAGGCTCGATGCCGTCGCAAGTGCCTTCTGGTCGACCTGTTTAAGGAAACCCCACAGGTTATCGCCGACCGGGTCGATGCATAACAAATGAAGTCAGGAGCTAAAATCTAAAAGATTGAGTCGATGCATCCCTCTAGTGACGTCGATGCATCCAACATTGATGGCTCAACGTGTAGGCTCTGGATGTTACACGCTGACCCTCCTTCCGAGCGGTCGGCCGTCTCGCCTTACTATAGATTTTAATTAATTTTCTTTTTTTGCCTTATTTTCATTCATTAACACTAACACATATAAATAGATTTTATTTGTCATTTGAGCTTTTTAACAGGATTAGAGTGAAAGATACACATAGAAAGCACTTCATCTTCAACATTCCATCTTCAATTTCAACTTCTCCAAAAACCAAAGTGGTTGAATTCAAGATCCGTGAATTGTTGATAACGTCTGAATTGAAGAATTTCTTTAGATTTGGGTTGTGTTTTGTAGGCTCTATCTTGAATAAAACCTTTAGGGTTTTGTCCTCCTAGATCCGGATCAGCGCAGGGGTTTTTGGTACTAATCTTCGCTTTGCAAGATTCATATGAGTGAAGCATCAAGTGTTGGAGTAAGCTCTAATAGCCAATCAATATTGGCTTAATATGATTTTTATCATGACTTTGATATATATTACTCCCTCCGTTCCTTTTTAAGTGTCGTTTTAGAAGAATATTTTTGTTTCTATTTAAGTGTCGTTTTATAATTTAATGTCATAATTTATCAATTATACCCTTACTTTCTCAATAAATGAGAGAGAGAGGGCATATGAGTGAATTTATTAGGAAAGAGAAAATAAATGAGGGTATAGTAGAAAAATTAACTCTAACATACCACTATCTTGATTGAAGATCTTTATGCTAAAATGACACTTAAAAAGGAATGGAGGGAGTATTTGTTAATACATATAATTGTTAGGCCTCATATTTATTATGTTATTTGTATATGATATAATAAAGTCCTTAGAGTAATTAGTCTATTAATGATCTATTAAGTGTAACTTAATTGTGAGCTCATTAAACATAAGGACATTATTCTTAAAGTATCCGTAGTCAAGCTTTCTTTGTCAAATAGGACAACGAATGCATAAAGACTATTAAGCAGTAGACCGTGATTGTGTCTCACAAGTCATGGATATGAGATATCAAGTCTTCATGTAGGTATAAATATTAGGAGTAATATTTATACCGGATTGACTCCACCATGCGAACACTACATAGTTTTTATGTTGTAATAAGTTATTCTCATAGTGATATGGTGTATACCACCCTTCGACTGAAAACCACTATGAATCCTAGATGTAGATTCAGTACTTTATTGTCAATCAAATGTTATCCGTAATAGGATGACCATAAAGATGGTTGATGGGTACTTTACAATCATGTTGAGGGACATGAATGACCTAGATGACATTTGTCCTCCTACATACTCGAGTAATATCTATGGGCCCTTGATAGAGTATGACTATAAAATGCATGGCACGTGGTCAAATAAGCCAATATGAGATATTGGGCTTATTTGTTGTTATCGAGAATACTTGGGATCAGGAATAAAATATTGAACTATACGAGGGTGACACATTCTATGCCTTGTGTTCAATATAAATATAAGGCAAAGGGTAATTATACACATAATCATTATCACAAAAAGGCTATGTCGATCACATGACATTCACGTTACTTGGTAGCAATGACGTGTTGCTAGATACGCTCATTGTTTATAATATTAAGTAGGTGATTTAATATTATTGCCAACATTACGAGAACCTCTGGGTCACGCATATGGTACTTATAGTGGAATAGATGATTAAATTAAATATGATTTAATTTAATTATGTATTAATATTAATTATTTTTTAATACATTGACACATATAATTTTTTTGATTAAATATGATTTAATTAAATAAATGGAATTGACAATTGATTAAATTAAATGTGATTTAATTTAAGTAATAGTTTATTTTATTTAATTAAAAGAGTTTGATTAAATAAAAATAATAATTATTTAATTAAATAGTTTAATTAGATAAGATTGGGCTTGTTTTGGAAAAGCCCAAATTAAGAACATTGGGTTTTAGAAGCTCCCTATAAATAGAAGCTCTTTCCCTTGTTAATGTTAATTGTCAATTCTCAAGAGAACAAGAACGGCTATACCGCCTTCCACTTTGACTCGCGTGGACTATGTAGAGGCGGTATCTTCCGTCGTTCGTGATCGAGAAAGTACGCTTCAAGAGGTAAATCTTGAATCCTTATTTCAGTGAGTTTTGATTTGTGATTAATGATTTAATCAAGATCCGCTCATCGGGATTGTTCCGTTAAGAGGATAAATTTTTGAAAAAAAACCCTCTTAGATCCCAACATCAAGGAGATGCGGGTTCGCTTGATTTTGTCAAGGTAACTGGAGGATTTTGAAGGAAGATTTAGGGTTCGATCTTGTTCAATTGATATCATCCGAGAGAAAGAAATTCTACAGCAAATTGGTAGAGATTTAAAGTATCGCTAGCGGAGGTGTACTCGAAGTGATCGAAGTTTGGTTTGGCTCGAACCAAGGATCGTGAAGACGATAGGTTCATCCTCATCAATTGAATTGTTTGAAAAGGGAACTATTTCTTCACCTGTAACAATTTACAATTTTATGAAAAACATCTCAACTCTATATTCTAGAGTTAGGGGGAGCGTACACGTGCTAGACGAAAGGTGGGCGCTTAACAAATTCTCGTGTTCTTTTTCGCATTTACTTTCATTACTTGATTGATCGAATTTGTAAGATTCAAATTATCAAACTTGCATAAACTGAATTTGTGTTGTGACGAGTTTTAACAAATACTTTTGTAACTATTCGTTTGATTGTTACGTGACAATTATCGACAACACAAATTTGTTAATGCAATAATTGTAAAATTCGCTTACAAGGTGTTTGATAAATTGTCTTCTCTACAAATTGCTTATTGTGTTTAATTTTTCTTCTTACTATTCGCATTGGAAGTATTTGATACTCAAGGTGATTGATAAGGCGATTAATAAAGTATATTCAAGTCGTATTGATTAAAGAAATTTTTCTCATATCATCCATACGGTTCGCATATCTGATCTTCTCAATAGTGGATCGTTTAGACGATTGAAAATCCAGGAGGCTTTCGTTATAAAGTTTTTAAAATGTGCAAATTTTAAAACACCGATCTATTCAACCCCCTTCTAGGTCGAGCACATAGTCTAACAATCTAGTTATAATGATACTGACATAATGTTTCTTCCTCAGGTCTGAATGACTCTGCCATGACGCTCACAATTCTGAGCCCGAGCTACATCTGTCAAAAGGTTATGAATATGGATTCAATCTACATGATTGTATTAGAGCTTTCTGATTATACTTGGAGTTGTCCAACACCAAGAACGAGGTTGGTGTAATTATGGAGCCATGTTTTCCTTGTGATAATATCTGCGTGATGACCTCGGGAAGTGGAGGGCAACATTTCTATTTCTACATTGAGATTATTGAGGACTTAGGGGTTGGTATCCCTTTTCTCGTGCTACAACCCGAGATCTTGAAGGTCATTAATGTTTCCCTTTTCTAACTACATCCTAAAAATTGGATATTTATTAGGGCCTTCGAGGTCCTATGTTGGGGTCTCAATATTATTTCTACATTGGTCATAATTTTTCCTTTTATATGTCAAAAGGATTTAACATGGATGGATGGGTCTTTGTAATTATCATCCATGGGTAAGCTTTTCTCTCCCCTTACACATCCAATTATAAACACTAGAAAGATAAATTTGTCTAAGTTAGAGGCAGTGACTGAGTCAAAGTAGGTGTATATGGAAATTCCACCACATTGTGATTTCACTATTAATAAATTGGATTGATTAAGGAAGACCTTATATGTACTAAAGCGATTCCCCAATGCATGGTTTAGAAGATTGACAAAAGAAATTGTGTCTTTAGGTTATAAAGAAAGTCAAAGCGGTCATACTATGTTCTTCAAATATTCACAATGAGATAAATTAATTGTACTTCTTATTTATTATAGTAGAATAGTTGAGGAACACCCTTGGGCGAGGGTGAGAGACGCAAGTTTTTCCTTCTCATGTTGCTCATGTATTAGTTCGAGCGTCCTTCATTTAGTTTGATCACCCCTTGTTTGAATCTGTTGCCCAACTTCTCATTTCTTCGTCCTTAACGCCAGCTTGTGGAAGGGTGTGTGGTACCTAGGAAGTTGTGGGGATTAATCGCTCCCCAATTTAAGGTATGAACCACCCATTCTTATGAAGGTTGTTATATTCTAGAAAAATTGACTCTCTCAGAGAAAATCTCCTAAAGCTATAAATATATTACTATTATCATATTAAAGGAGGTCAAATCTCTAACCAGAAGTACCTATATAACTCTCACTCCATCGCGTGGGCTGACTTTAATTTTAACAAACCATAAAGTCTTTGACAACCATTATCCACTAGGATTGTTTTGCTCTTTGTACTTTTATCACATACATTTATGTTGATGTTGTTATTATTATTATTATTATTATTATTATTATTATTATTATTATTATTATTATTATTATTATTATTATTATTATTATTATTATTATTATTATTATTATTATTATTATTATTATTATTATTATTATTATTATTATTATTATTATAGAAAATGATTAGACTAAGAAACTATTGTTGGATGAAAAATTTAGCCATGAAGGACCTTAGTCAACTCAATTTTTTTTGGATAGTTAAGGTAGTTTGTTCAAAGAAAACTTTTTATCTCTAAGAAGAATATGCATTTGATATTTTGCACGAAATAAGCAGACAAGTGTTCTTATTTAATAAAATTACAAGATGAGTTATTAAGAGGAAAATTTTAAAATTTACAAGACACAATATTAGAGATTAGTGAGAAAGTTGACTTATTTGGCACACGCTAGGTCATATTTGGTTTATAGGTTAAGTGTGGTGAGTCAATGACAAGTCGTTTATAAGTTGGCCAAATTCTACAATATATCAGTCATTTTATGATGAGGTCTCTTGTTCAAAAGAGATGGAAATCTAACTATGAAGACATGCACATAGGTTGATTCTGCAGTAAGTAATCAAATATCTACTTCTGATTTTTGTACTTTCTTATGTGAAAATATTGTTACTTAAAAAATAAGAAATAAAGTATAGTGACTCAATTAATAAATATAATTTAGAATTATGACATTAGAAATTTATGAGCTACTGAGACTGAAACAAGTGCTAGAAAATTTAAAGATACAATGTGAATGTACATGTAGAAAAAATCTGTGACAAAAATTGTTGATTAGTATTGCAGATAATTTTGTTCTACATAATAGGTAAAAGCTCCTTAAAATTGACATATATTTCATTAAAGAAAACATAATATGAGATTGTTATCTAAGCCTACATTTTTCTAGTTATCCATGACAAATGCTTAACAAATGATTTAATAACCAACCAAGTCTTGCCAAATATCCATTCATATTTTTTGTGTTTTACCCTAAATAAAATAGTCTCACATTACGGTCGCAATTTAATTATAACCATTTCTATAAACATATTAAGAAAACATAGTTAAATCTACATTGTTTGCTAATCAAACAAACTACTTACTACAATAAATTTTTAACAATATTATTATATTAGTTTCCATAATTTTATTGTTGTTCCAATCTATCCAAACTATTATTATTAATGATATGAAATAAAAAAAAATTCTAAAAAAAACAATATTAAAAAAATTCCAAGAATAAGAGAGACTCAATATAATTTTACCTCTATAACACAACCAAAACTATCATACATTTTATATCATATAAATAAAATCATGTACACACGTGGAGCACGAGAGGGGGAAAAAAGTTGGTCCGAAGATGAAACAAGAATGGTCTGTTGACCGTTTTAAGAAACGAGATCGCAAAATCTAAAGACTCCATCCATGTTTTTTGCATAGATGAACTTCAACAACATAATATCAAACATCAACTTTCTTTTCAACTTAACCAAATCATCTTCTCAAAGCAATATCAATACAAAAAAATCTCATCATAGATGGATCAAGAGAATGAAATAGAGCTTTCTTCAGTTCCTCACACCAAAATAAGTTTCCAAAAAGACATCATTTCACAACCTCAAATACACAACAAGGGTGGTTTCATTACCATGCCTTTCATCATAGGTATGTTTTTTCATTTTCTTAGATTTCATATTGGAATTAATTGTTAACTGTTGTTTGATGTTTTTACTGTTTGAATTGATTGCAGCAAATGAATCACTTGCTAGAGTTGCAACATTAGGATTGTTGCCAAATATGATACTTTATTTGATGGGAAGCTATAATCTACATTTGTCTAAGGCTACTCATATACTACTTTTATCTGTTGCTACTACCAATTTCATGCCTCTTATTGGTGCTTTTATTGCTGATTCTCATCTTGGTCGGTTTCTTGCTGTTGGGTTAGGTTCCATCATCACTTTCATGGTAAGTAGACCTTCCTATTTTTGTTTTTGTTCGGTTTAGAATTAGAAATGATCAGCGAAATGATGAGGTAATGTTTTGTTGCGGTGGAGAGAGGGTTAATCGGTCAGGTTAACACTCCAACGCCCAAGTCAATGAGTGAAACATAAGCGATGTGAGTGAAAATGAATTTGAATATTTGAAATTGCATGCTTTCTTGCTTATATAGTGTGGGCAGTTAAAACCGTCCGCGTGAGAGGAGGCGGGTGGGCGTTGGATCTAATCAGGCAGTGATTGATGCGTCTGGAGGGAGGAGTCCTCTATTCTTGGTGGAATGAGGGACCACCTATTCTCCGCGCTCTTAAACGATGATAAATAAGCAATTGTTCAGCAAATGTTATGAAAAACAACTCAATTTTCCACCTTTTGGTGACAGGGAATGGTACTCTTATGGCTAACAGCCATGATCCCCACAAGGCCTCCTCCTTGCAATCCATCAACTGAAAGATGCATATCTGCAACAAGCGCACAAATGACGATGCTAATTTCTTCCTTGCTCTTATGTCCATTGGAAATGGCGGCCTTCAATGCTCCATAGCATTCGGCGCAGATCAGGTGAATAGAAAAGACAATCCTAATAACCAGAGAGCCTTGGAAATATTCTTCAGCTGGTATTATGCTTCCTCAGCTATTTCTGTCATTATTGCTTTCACAGGAATAGTTTATATCCAAGATCATCTTGGTTGGGCTTCGGTTCGGAGTTCCTGCAGCACTTATGTTCTTTTCAACTTTCTTCTTTTCTCGCTTCTCCGCTTTACGTAAAGAATAAAACAAATAGCAGCTTGTTCACTGGCTTTTTACAAGTGATCGTTGCGGCATAAGAACAAGCTTGACTTCCTCCTAAGAACTCGGACGGAATGTATCATCGATTGAAGGATTCTGAACTTATCGTTCAACTGATAAACTAAGGTTGAATTGAATCACTCACATATTCACATTATATTATTTTGTTTGTTCAGTGGGTGAATCAATATAACGAACATTGTGATAATGCTTTGTTTTATAGGTTTTTGAATAAAGCTTGTTTCGTTCGAAGTCCAGAAAAAGATATAGCCTCGAACGGATCAGCCTCAGAGCCTTGGAGTTTATGCACAATTGATCAAGTAGAAGAATTCAAAGCTATTATTAAAGTTATTCCTTTGTGGTCTACGAGTATCATGATGTCGCTTAACATTGGAGGCTCGTTCGGATTGTTGCAAGCGAAATCGCTGAACAGACACATCACTCGAAGCTTTGAAGTTCCGGCCGGTTCTTTAACTGTAATCCTGATATTCACAATATTCATATGGATAGCTCTTTATGATCGCGTCTTTATTCCACTAGCCTCGAAGTTACTTGGCAAACAAGTTAGGATTAGTGCCAAGAATAGAATGGGACTTGGATTATTTTTCTCTTTTCTACACTTGGTGACAGCAGCAATCGTCGAGACTATAAAGGCGAAGAAGGCGATCGAAGGATACGGTAATAATCCTAATGCGGTGTTGAACATGTCTGCAATGTGGCTTTTTCCTCAACTTTGCTTAGGGTATAGCGGAAGCATTCAATGCTATAGGCCAAAATGAGTTCTACTACACGAATTTCCCAAGACTATATCGACATTGCTTCGTCTCTTTTGGGCTAGGAATGGCGGTTGGATCGTGATATCTTCGTTTTTGTTCAGCATTGTCGAAGGTTACCTCGAAAGGCAAAGATGGTTGGATTTGGATAATATTAACAAGGTTCGATTCGATAAGTACTATTGGGTTATTGCATGGTGAGTGGTGTTAATATATTGTATTATTTAGTATGCAGTTGGGCTTATGGAGATACTGCTGATGTAGAATCAAAGGTGAGTGAAGAAAATGATTCAAATGAGGAAGAATTGCCACTAATTGAGTTAAGAAATGAGGGTTCATATGACAAAGATAGGTTAGTGAAGAAATCATAAGAACACAATGACATAAATTAACTGTAATGTAACTGATATACCTTACAATGAATAAAGTTTTGATGCTTACAAATGCCAATGAGAATGAGTGAGAGTTATAGCTACTATAACACTCTTTTGGTGATAAGCAAATATATTAATCAAGATAAATCAATAGATTAATCATCTTTCTTAGTAGTGTTGAAAAAGATAATTAAACTATTGATTTCAACTGATTAATAAATTTCAATATATATAAATAATAAAAGTTATAAAGATAGTTTCTCAATGGTAAGAATGTAAAACTTACTCATGTAATGAAGACTCTTGACTCTAATTCAATAAGAAAACAAATTATGAAAATTGATAATCATGTTTTATCAAAGTGATGTATCAGTGTTTTAGGTTATAATTTTATCCCAATAAGTGAAGTTTGTAAAATTGATGTATTTGTGCTTATAGAATATACCTAAATTACAAGAAAATTATATAGTTCATACTCCCTTTTCAGTGGCATATTTTTTAATTTGATGGAAGAAAAGCAATGTGGACTTATTTAACAATAATATTTCACTAAAAAGCTATTCATTTCTTTCAAATAATTTCCTCTAAAACTAGTTAACAACCACCAAGTTTTATTTTAGTAAATGTGTGCATGTGTGGTTTATTAACGAAGACTTGGATATTGAGGTGATTTACTCTCAAAGTGCTAGGTTCAATGTTCTATGACAATGTTTCTATGCAATTTGTTATTTAAAGATTTTTAAATAATTTATTAGGTTTCTTAGTGACTGTCGGTCTATATTTTTACGATAGAATCTTAAAGTTTTTTTTAATGTCTAAACCACGTAAATCTATTTTTCATCATTTTTCTATCATAAGTGTTATTTCAACATTTTCTTTAATATTGTCATTTCTTATCCTATTATGTTTGTTCTTTTCTGTCTTCTCTACTCTTTTTACAATAGAGTCTTTAGTTTTTTTTTGTCTAAATCACTTAAGTTTATTTTCCGTCATTTTTCTACCATAAGTGTTACTCCGACATTCTCTTTAAAATTTCCATCTTATCTTATCATGTTTGTTGTTACCATACATCTAAAGCAACATTCAGGTCTATGTTAGACGTACTTTATTCTTTTGTATATTCTCAATTTCTAACATTTTATCTCGTATAACATCACGAATTATTACAATTATCTGATAAAAAATTCATCAGTTTGAGTGGTACTTTTGAGTCACATTAAACCATAGAGGTGCTCAATTCCAGCCACTTAACTTGAATTTGACGATCTAAATAGGATTATATCATCTAGAAAAGATACATCTATCATCTGGTAGCTATTGGATGTATTACATGAGTACATCAAAATTATAAAAAAAAAAAGATATGGGATTAGGGTTAAATCATGATTGTTGTAATGTGAAAATTGCCTGTCTCTCCACCCTTAATCCGCACACAAGTTGAAAAATCTTCATAAATATTTTGAATAGCTCGAATATAGATAATATTAACCGATTTCTTCTATAGGAATTTCCACAAGATCTCTGGACACTCTATCGTACGTCTTTTTTAAGTCAATAAAAAATATGTGCAAGCCTTTATTGGTCCATCAGATGTTGCTCTATCATACATTGTAGTAAATCACTTCCACGGTCGATTTTTAAGCATGAAACCAAATTGATTCTTAGTAACTTGAATCTCTTTCTTAGTCTCTATTCAATCTCTTTCTCACTTCATGGTATGACACATAAGTTTAATCTCTTATAATTTGCACAATTTTGTATATCCCTTTTATTCTTATAGTTGGAATCAAATTGTATCTTTTCATTCATCCGACATTTGTTTTGACCTCATAATTTGGTTAAAGAGTTTGTTGAGTCACTCAATACCTCTATATCCAATAATTTTTCACAATTCAATAGGTATGTTGTCTAGCTCAACGTCCTTATTCTTATTTTTAAATTCGACGGTAATAATTATAGGTTTGATCCTTTTCTCTAAGGACGAGTTTGTTAGAGTCTGGTGAGATATCATATCCTTCATAAATAAATTGTAAAAACACATCATTGAACTATCTTTTATATCATTTTCCTAAACCAAGACTTTGTCTTCTTCATCTTTAACATTGATCCAAATCTTGTCTTTCTTTCTCTTCTCTTAACAATTCTATATAAGTTGCCTTCCTCCTTAATTAATAAAGATTGGCATAAACCGTTAAAAGCTCGGATTCTTACTTCACTCATTGTCGTTTAGGTTTTTTTTAATTTTTTATACTTTTTCAAGTTTAAGCATGTTTATACCTAAATTATTTTACTCTAAAACTTTCATTTCACCACTACGATTCTTTATCTCTAGGTTAAAAAAAAAAATTATTCTCCAAGATTTTTTAGTTACTTTTCTAATCGTTTGAACCATCTTGTTTCACATATCAATTGTATTTTTTTGTGGTTGTTTGAACCCTCCTCAAAATCTTGTGTTTGGAAACTATGTTATTTACCACTCCAAATACCTTACTTAATTTGTAGACCTCATGTTCTTCTTTTTGCCCTCCTCTTAATTATTATATCACCAAATAATCTATATTAAATAGTCAAACTCCTAATTATAATTTTACAATCAGAAAACTTCAATATATGACTTCTTAATAAGAGAAACATATCGACAACATATCACCCTCTTGTATGTGATAAAATGTTCCTTTTTCCTAAAACATGTATTAACTATAATAAGATTAAAGCTAAAACTAAAGATTTATTTACTTTCCTCATTTATAAGACAATACCCACATGCACACCTCAAAATCTCTTGTTATGTTCTATATGTCTATTTAGATCTCTACTAGAAAAAAACTACTCTAGTAAAATCCTTCAAAATTTTACTTTAAGTAATACAACCCAACCTAAAGTATAAGCAATAACAACATTAAAGGTTGTTAGTGTTTTTATACATTAATTTTGGTAAACTACTATATGATGTCTTGATAAATGTCATTCAGAGATTAAGATAAATCTATCTGTTCAGGATGTTAACATTCACTGAAGCTAAATTGTCTTAAAATCAAAATCAGTTTGATGTCATAGATGTTATGACATTCAATGATTATATTCTGCAATCTGTTTTCCTGAGATTTTAGAAGTTTGTTGACTGCTAAATATTGTTTTCTATTATTAGAAAGCATTCATTTGCTAGGTTAATCTTAATTGCCTAAATTGGTTGTTGAAACCATGTTTTATTAAATTAAGTGAACCTCTATCTTTATGAAACCCAAAAAGTTTCAGTTCTATACACTGCTTTACCTCGAATTTATTGAAGATATACATTGTTATTAATTGTCTTGTTAGAGTTTATTGTATTTGTGTAATCTAGTTTCTCTTGTACAACAATTATCAATTGAAAGTGCCTTGGACTAATTTTGTATAGTTTATCACTTTCAAACTTTGAAAAGTGTTTCTCTCTTGATTGAAAGCTTTGAACAGATCAAGATAGTTTATTGAAGTGTGTCTTTACAATTCAATTATTCAATAATTGATATCACTCATGTGATTGAGTAGTATATTTTCATCAAAGTTTTTGAAGTTGCATTGTATTTAAATAAGATTGGTTTATTCCAACTAATTCTACTATAGTGAATTTCCTGACATACTAGATATAGGTGTAGTTAGACCATTTAAACAACTTATTGTGTTCTTTCTTCTATTTACATTTATGTAATTGTTAAAATTTTCATAACATTCTCCATCACGTATTGCTAGGAATTTCAATGTGTTGTTCACTACAAATTTCAATACTATGATCTTATTTTACACTTTTTTACATTTGTAATATTCTTCTTCCACTTCTTATCTATAATAATCTTCATCACGTTTTTTATTCTAACTTTTGTCAATTTCATTTTTCAAACTTCCATTTGGTTTCTTGTAGGCAAACACATAAAATTGATCTTCTTCCTAATCATATTGATCTTCTTAACCATAGTGTTCACTATTTAACACTATTTCCATAAATTTTATAGTTAGTGTTCTGTATTTCATATTCTGAACAAAACCTACTCTCATGAGTTAACTTATTCAATTAGTGTCCACTATTTATTTTAGTTATTTTTTTAAATTAACAAACATATCAGTTTTTATTGAAAGAAACACCTCAAGTTTCTAGCAGAACAAAGTAGTTTTAATTTCTCAATAAAATTTTGATTAATTTTTTTTTTCTTTTATTTCAAGAAATAATTTATTCCCCAAACAAAAAATTTCTCTTCGACTTAAAACATAATATCGTACATGAAAAAAAAAAACTAAAACTAATTTCATTACCATGTTTTCATTCAACTTCTCCAATATTCAAATAAATAATCCCATTTTCCCATAGAGACAGAACTGTGAAGTTATAATGCTTGATTGACTGTTAGTACACTAGTATCAATTTCCCAAAACTGTGATGCTTTGTGAACAAGCAAATGTATATGGTGTTCCTCAAGATACTACAATGAATACATTAAAGATCTGTCTCTGCCAAACTCAACTCAATGTGTCATCATCTTAATGTTATGACAAGTTTTGAAAATAACCAAAATTGTGTGCGCTCGTGACATCATTAATCTTCCATCATACCATCACTACCTTCAATGTCACCAAGATTATCAAATGCTTCATCTGATAGTTCTCCATCCTTGCTATCTTTGTCAGTTTCCATGACATCCTCGGATTCTTCAGCTTCACTATCATCTGTGTCCACGTAGATAATCGGGACTGTTTCAACGTCATCTACCTCATTGTCAAGAACCTGTTCAAAAGAAACCATGCATCATTAACACAAGCTGATCATGAGCTCCATGCTAACCATTTGTAAACACCAGAAAGACGCTTACCCCGGCGTAATGGACGTCTAACAAACTTGAGAGTTGGAAGACAGAATTAAAAGAGGAGACTCTAGACTCAATCAGCTGCACACAAAATTGATAGAAAAGGAAAGAATTATTAGTTGGTTGGAGAAAAGCATATAATTGGTAATTTGAAAGACATAGGTAGAGCAATTGACAAATTAAGTGCTGTGCTAATCGACTCATCAGGCAGAAAAACTCACTTGAAACAAAGAGTTCAAAACTTTTAATGAAGATTCTTGGGACATTATTCCACTAGCATGCTGTAGAAGTAGACACTTCAGCCATGGAAGAGCACACGCTAAAATTGCACCCCTAAAAAGAGAGATTATAATTCATCTGTTGTAGTCGAAATTGCACACCTCAAAAGTAAGAAAACAACTTGTATGTACCTAGACTCGATAATGGTCATAATAGAATTAAGAAGTTTGAGGACATTGGATGGGTTCAACTGCAACTGACTTAATAATAACCTGCAAAAGGAATTACATCTCATAAGTTATTTACAAAGTGTGCAATTTACCATTCAAACAGAAATACAGTTCAGCAGAGGAGAAAAGATAACCTTCTCATCTTGAGTATACAAGCAATCCAGTAGAAGGGCACGATCATCAGCATTTAATGCTTGCTTAAGCAAAACATCTACACTGTCTGCACTTGGAGGCTTCAATGAGACCAAAGATTCTTGCTCTTTGTCACCATTGGATTTGTTTTCATCCACCAAATTGAGACTAGCAAGTTTCTCTCCCATTGTTGGCTCACTCGGATCATCATCGAGGACTTCATCGGCATCCTCACGTATATCTATATTAAAAACCAGTACAAACATTACCCATCAATACTTCACCAATAAGTAACACTTCTCAAAATGGTGATAGTAAAAGATGATATAAACTTGGCATGACCTAACCCAAGAAAATGGATAAAGGATCAGATGACTAACCCATTATTACTATAATTCTTACCGAAATCCACCTTGTCAGTTGTGGTTGGAAGATCAGGATCAGATGTTGCTTGTCTTTTCTTAGATTGCTTGCTTTCCTTTTCTACTGCTGCTTTTAGTTCCAAGCCAGACAAGCAGAAATAAGAGTTTAATCGTATAGAGAACTTGTAAAAGACAAACGAGCTTACATTGGATTAAGAGTATCCCAACTAAGAAAATTGTAATATTTTATTCTAAATGGAATTTCGTGTTTATTCAAAGAAAATAGTTGAAAATAAAATCAAGATCACCTAAACACGTATTTAGTATATCTGACCTTTCTTAGAAGGACTGTCATGCTTCTGAATGGAATCAGGCTCATCTCCCACATTTAATACCACATTCTCCTCTAAATCGCTAATATTTAAGACGGTAAATTTTGGTTGATCTGCAGAGCCATAAGTCACCAAAGCTTTCATCTGACCGTCTTCCCCAGTGGATTGAAATCTGGATGCAACTATAGAAGCGCGCTTTTTCTTTGAACTTTCGCTATTTTCCTTTTCACTTTCAACTTTTTCTGTTTTTGAGGTTATTTTAGTTCGGTGTACTTGATCTTCAGAAGAAGCGTTCAGATTCTTCCATATGTAAGTTCCACTTGAAGTAACTGCCGAGACAACTAAATCATCTTCTTCATTGCCACCAAGGTGGCAATCAAGAACCAATGGAGTATGCCTTGCCGAAAGTGTTGGACCAGCACTTACAGTTCCTGAACTTAAGTCACACCTCCAAACTTGAAGATGTTTAGCCTCAGAATCTGATGTAATTAAATATTTTGCATCATTGGATATAGATACACGGCATATATTTTCCTGATAAGACATAGAAGTAAAATAACATGATGCTATGAGCTTGTAATGATAAACATTTATATCTAAAATAGGTACTGATATTTACCAAATCACTAGGGCACTTCAAAACCTCTTTCCCAGTTTCCCGGCTTATAACTCGTAGTCTAGAGCTGAAAATTGCTAAGTATTTTTCATCTGGACAAAAGGAAAAATGACAAGTGTCAACTACCGAGTAAAAAATTAAATTCTTATGATGGACCAAGAACCAAAATGAGTTTAGTACACACCATGTGAGAAAGCCAGTGAAGAGATAGACTTTTTTGAGACTTTGAACTCCTTAAGAAGCTCTCCTGTTTCAGAATTAATCTCATATGCCTTCCCATCATGTCCAACAACACAAAGAAGCTTTCCTTTTTTTGCAAATGAAAGTCCGCAAATCCCACTGCATGATGATATGGATGAGTAAAAACAATAAATTACATACAAGAATTAATTAATCATTTTAATTTCATATTGAAGTAAGAAAAACACTCATTTGAATGGATACTTTTACTTGGTTCAGTGTACAACGATGGTTTGAAACTTCACAAGATAAATCGTGAAAATTATCATTAAAAATAAATAAATTCAAATGACAACAATACCCGGGAATTTGATGACTAGTAGGCCACTTCTTGTCACCAGTGGAAACATCAACAGCGAGAACTTTTCCATCATCTGTGCCGAGAGCTAATATGCAAGTTCCCTGATCTTTTCTACGCTAATTACAATATCATGCAGTGCACAACAGAATGCAGAAAGTAAGAATCAAGCCTTTTACAGCATTAGTGAGTAAAGTATTCTCCTAAGAGTCCATACTACCTTTTTCCCAGTGAAACTGCACGCAATACAAGAGTAACGGATATCATCATCTCCATCTGATGGCTTCCACTCTGCTAACAAATCCCCACTGTTTGTATTCCAAATCTGAAAAATATAAGATGACATTTTGTCATCAACATTACAAGAATTATGGGAAAGTCTTATTTAAAACAGAAATGCAAACTGATTGTCGGATACAAAATCCACTGTTTGACGTCCTGTAATTACTAATTTATAAATTTCATTTGGCATCTTTTTTGCTGAATTGGTCTTAAGCATATATGTATAAGATTTGTAAAATAAGTGGCAGAGATGAGTTAGTTATGCAAGAATCGTAAATTCAAAGAAGTTATTTGGATATACTTCTCAATAAACATTTATATAAATAAATAAAAAGTAAGGATGGCGGTAAAATATGAAAATGGCTTTTCATCCCAACTTTTTCAGAAGCTCTCTAACTTAGCTTCATAAAAACCGTTAAGCTTTATACTTTTCTGTATGTAAAGAACCACGAACTTACTTTAATTAAAAAGCTTAAATAAACTAGAAGCTAAACGAAATCATGCCAAAGTAAGAGTTCCCAGTTATGATTGAAACAATTGTACCAAAATTAGACAAGACACTTATCCTAACTTAAATATCTCATGAAAATCACTACTGAACATCAAATGCAGTAAGGAGAAGAAAACAATGCTTACTTTGACCGTCCCATTTCCAGACAAAATGGCGACATAGTCACCATTAGTTGTGAAAGCGGTAAGAACAGGTTCCTTTAGCTTGTCCTTCACCATCTCAGTTAACCTTCAAACTACAAACGAGGTAGGAAAAAAAACACCTAAATCAGAAATTAAACTTTGTCAGCACTATGTAAAGATAATCACATTATAGTTATCCACCCAAACCAAATCAAGAGCACAACCGGGTCACTCAATTCTAAATCAACAATCACAAATCAATAAAATGTTAAACTACATAACTTCTACAACCCATATAGCACCGACATCTCTGTAAAAGGCGTGTCAGTGCCTGTGTCGAACCATGCACCGACACTAATACTTCCGTTTAATTTTTTTCTTTCAAATTATTGTCAGTATCCCCGTGTTAGTGTCGTGTTCCAGGTGTCCGTGCTTCATAGACTACAATAAAACTTAAAAAAACTGATCAAAAAAGAATATAATAGATCACAGAACTTGAAACAAACGAGAAACCCTAGCTTCAACAGTTCAGTACACACAAACTAAAAAGAAATCGAGACTCAAATAGAACTTGAACAAATCAAAGCATTGTTATCACAGTGATTGAAGAATGGGAAAACAGACCTTGAATATTGAGCCGGAAAGGAAGTGGGTGCAGGTTGTGGAGTTGGGCGGATGTGGCTGACGGCTGTGCTAGACTGAGAGGTGTGTAAGGGAGAACTGAAACAGGAAGAACGTTTCTGTTTTGTGATAATTAGGATTCTTCTAAACAAGCTATTTTTTGTAAAAATAATAAATGAATAAGTGAGGAATATTGTTTTTTATTTTCTTTTTAGCTGGACAAGTTTTAAAGAGTGTAATGAATAGGTGAAAGTAATTTTATACTTCATCTAATAAAAAGACCAACAAATTATCAAATTATTAAAATATTTTTAATTTTTAAATGTTACTTATCACTTAATATAATAGTGATTAATTGAAAGTATAAAATTATTTTATACTATCTATACATATTTTTTTCTTTTATTTTTAAATTCTGTTTTAAATAGATGTGTTAAAATATGATTAATTTAATTATATGTTTAAATTGAATTGAATTGAATCATAAAAAATTAATCACTTACATAATTAATAAACTAAATTATTTAATTAAAATAATATTAATTCAACTTTTAAATATTTTAAATCAATTTTTTATAAATTGATTTTATTATATAAATTATAATTTAAAAAATATATTTTAAAAAATAACTAATTCAAAAATAATTATAAAAAATTCGATAAAATAATAAAAATATTTTCAAAAAAATAAATAAAAATATTTTTCAATAAAATTATGAAAAAATATTTTTGATAAAAAATTTAATGTTTTGAAATAAATGGTAAATTTTATCATAAAATGAAGAAAGATTGTGAATAATGAAGTGGCTAAGAAGATTTTATATATAAGTAATGTCACAAACATAGTACGAAAAATCAAATGATGAATCATACTAAAGAGTCCAACAATAGAGATCTATAGTATCACAATTTTAAAAGATCAGACTATCATAATATATAAAATCACATAAAATTTCTTTCAGCACTACAACAATAATATATAAAAATATAAATAATCTCCATTAACTAGAATATATAAGACAAGATCAAAGTCTCTTAATAATAAAAATCATATTTTCACTCTAATAAAACCTAAATTTCTTTATTTCTTTTAAATAATTCCAAACATGTGAGTGATATTAATACATTCTCTTTCATAATAACTTTCAAACGAATTTGGGTGTACTATTTTTGTTTTAAAAATTATATCGATATTTTCTCTTTTCTTTTGAAATAAATAAACTTGTGATGTGTTGTATTTCGAGCGTTTACGCTCGATATTTTTCTCAATAACAAGATATATTGATAGGTCAATATATATATACATATATATATATATATATATATATATATATATATATATATATATATATATATATATATATATATATATATATATATAAAATATATATATATATATATATATATATATATATATATATATATATATATATATATATATATATATATATATATATATATATATATATATATATATATATATATATATATATATATATATATATATAACAAATTTAAAATATATATAATTATACATCACTACTATTTTATAAAAAAATCATATTTAAAACAATTAATAATTTTTATTTTAATGTGAATAAAATATTCCTCTATATAAATAATTAAACAATTATAAGAATGACAAAATTTGTAATAAATTTCTTTTTAAAAAAATAGTCATTTTAGTTGTTGTATATGAGAGATATTGTCACTTTAATTTTTAATCATATATGGAAACGAACACATTACTAATATCTCTTTTTGTGAGCAATTTATAAATTGAATTAATAAGCTAAAAATATATTAGTTGATTAAAATAATTTAAATGAGTATTATCTTTTAAGTATGAACAAGTTACTCAATTAATCAAATAATATTTCAAATATACTTATTTAATATTGAAGTGCATTTCATCAATTTCCAATGTTAATGGGAGTTATAGCCATAGCTAACTAATTCTAATTTGTTAGAATAGTTAGGAATTAATTATGAGCTTTGTTTCTATAGGTGCTTGACTATATAGTAGATTGCATATTCATTAGCTTGCACTATAAGTAATCCCTTACTTATCGCTAAATGAAAATCCAAATGAAGTTCTCTCATTTCTCTCCATTTTTCATCTTTCATAATATATTGTATTGGATTAGAATCTGCTTAACAGTTTTCCCAAAACCATTTTGTTAATAAGAGCTAGTGAAAAGAAGGTGGCTGTATAGTTTGCAACATATCTTACTTCAACATACTAAAATAAAAAAATTCTCAATATGAGAAATAACAAAATCTTTCAAATACTACTATTGAATATGTATAGGTTCTGTAATGTTATTTAGAGAATAAGAATACAACAAACAAACATATTTAGATATCTATATCTCAACATGGCAAAAAAGACTCATATAACACACCATTAGATTCTCTACCTTTATGACAGAAACTGCATTCTGTATATCTATCTCTCTTCTATAACACACCATCTCATATTATTTTCCTCAATCTCTTTCTCACTTTTACCTAGAGTTATCAAAAGACATTGGATTCAAAATCACAGAATCCATTTTCTCCATATTACATATATACCTATAAACCATTCAATAATATCTAGCTA
Organism: Vicia sativa; assembly: GCA_021764765.1. NCBI lineage: Eukaryota > Viridiplantae > Streptophyta > Magnoliopsida > Fabales > Fabaceae > Vicia > Vicia sativa. The sequence goes on from CM038794.1 coordinate 283,098,832, forward strand.
GTTGTTCATGTCCTTCTCCAACTTCCTTGTTTTTGTTCCATATATATCTTGTGCAACATCATTTGAATGAAACCATGTTTCTTATAAGGGTCCCTCAAGCCCTAACCTTGAGCCAAGCCAATTGGTAACATCAGCCATCTCTCTTGGAACTGTATAATGACCAATCCTGCACAAAAGTGATGCAGTTTAGTTTCTAAAGTATCACTCTATCTCTGATTTTGTGTCTAAAGTATATATATAAAAATAGTAAATAGTTCTAAAATTATATGAAATCCATCACTTTACTGAAAAAATGGAAATTACCCATCATAGGATTTGAAGGTTGTATATTGAAACCCTGCTGAACTCAATGATTGAGCTGATCTCTCCAAATTAGTGAGAACTACATCATCACCTGAAAACATACGATACATGTGTGAGTGTCAAACAACGATACATGTCAAACTCTAAACAATCTTTCGATCAAAAGTACCGGTTCAACGAAACTCTTGGATAAATATAAAACCAAATGTCACAACATATTAAGATATATAGTGACATACTAATTCCATAGCACATAAAATTGGTAATGAAGCAGCTCTCCTTTTGCTTCATGTGACACCTCTATCTTGCTCCTTAAGCTCCTACATGAACATCAATTTCCAACTAAAGTGTCAACAAATGAAAACCGACACTACTAATATTTTTCAACTCTATCTTACAAGATTAAACTCTTATCACTGAACTGACATTTTGCGAACATGAAAAACCAGATATCACGCGAACGATAATATTATTATACCTTGATCCTGGAAGCCAGCCACTTAGTCCAACAACTGCTCTTATGTTGATAGGATAAGGAATTCCATTTCCATACTTTCCCATGGCAAAACATGTTGCAGAATATAGAGCTGTTGCAGCACCCATACTGAACCCTCCAATCCCAATTTTCACTATCATAAACAAAAAAGTGATGTTTTAGTGAAATTCATCAATATCAAAATCTCTAGTAATATATATTGCTAGTAAGAAAGTACCATCAGGTGGCTCAGCTGACAACAGATTAGCAATATGTGCAGCTGAGGCATCTAAACCCTCCCAATCAACTGGACCATCTTCTGAAAGCTCTCCCATATCAAACCCTAATCATTTTTAAAATATAACAAAACATAAGCTCACAACATATATACTGATATGTGTGCATTCAACAGTTACAAAGTGTTGATTTAATTATAATAGAAAATATTACATGCAGTGCAAGAAAAAGCACCAAGTACAGCTACAGAACGAGTTGGAGCAGTTGGACAAATCCATTTTACCTGCATGGTGTAACATCAGAAGACATATCATATGTTTAGTACACGGGAATAAAGTTATCAAATTATTCTAATTATGAAGCAATGACACTGATACAAACACGAACACGATGCATGACACTGCAGTGATTGAATTGAATGTAATTACATGTGTTAGTGTCGACAAGTAAGAGGATAAAACTTACATTTGGAAGTGGAAGTGATTCCAGGAGCTGATATGAGCTGCAACAAAACCAAGCTTATAGTAAGCATAAAATTAGGAATTAAAACACATATTTACTAGATAAAAATATATAGATTAAAAGTGATTAGACTCAATAGTAAATTTTCTGCTTATGTTCAAAGAAAAAATCTTAAAATTAATTGTTAAGTCATGGTGTCATATAAATATTCTTCTGTCAATTTATAAGTCATGTCAAGTTACTTAATTTAGTAGTAAATCAAGTTATATTATCATGTGGTCCCTTAGTCCAGAATCTTGGTATAATATACTCTTCCAAATCAAATTTCCATCTTTTTCCAACAGAATTTATTCTAGAATCTGAATACAAGGAAGCTTCACAATAAAAACATTAAGCAAAATATTGTAATATAGAAAAGATGGTACCTCAAACCATTGTCACCAAGACCATGCAGCCAAACTATAGTAGCTTGATGTTTTCCTTTAGGCCTCACTACATGTGTCTTACCAAACTCCAAAGTTGTTGTTCTTCTATCAGTTCTACTACCTTCAAACCAAACATAAAGAATAAAAATAGTTAATATTTCAAAACATCGTAAACAAATGTAATGATAATCAAGGCTTTAAATAAAGGTCCGCGACATCAAAAATTTATATATGTATCACGAATGCATAAACCATATTTTGAATGCAACCATGATTCAAAACGTTGCCGATAACCCTCCAAATGGGCCAAGGAATTTATCATTGATGAAACAATAAACAACATGCATGGACTGAAATAATGACTTTCCAAACACATCAAATTTGACATGAAAGAAAAATTTCTTGCTAGTTAGAAATATCAAGAAAAACTAACCAGACCCCATGTGATAACATGCATAGTTCATTTTGCTGTTAAAAACTTTTCAAAAGCAATCTTCCAACCAACCTATTGAAGACAATCAAGTAACTATAGGAAGAGGTTTTGCAATGAATAAAATGTAGAATGGTGAAGGCTTTTTATACACAAATGAGTTAGGTGGAGTTGGAATAAAATACATATATGTTGGGTATAACTCATTGTTGGAATAAAATATATACTAGATGCATAAATCGTATTTAAATACGCGTTGTATTTTGTAAACTGTAAACCCTAAATCTTAAACGTTTAAATAATACGAAGGTATTGCATCCGGAGACGTAGATACAATAGGCCGAATTCGGATCAAATCTCATATATTCTTTATTTTTGTTCAAGCATTGTGATGTACGTGTAGTGTTCACATCACACCAGCTATAAGATTTGCTAAGAACCGCCTAAGAGAAAGAAAATCTATATAGAGAGACAAAAGCAAGAAACCTTTTTTGGGCAGAGAGAATCACAGCAAAGCAAAGCACCTTCATCCATTTCTATGAACTCACACATAAGAGAGAATCTATGCTTGTGGGCAGTGGCTATAAAATAAAGATAAATAGCAACACAAATGAAGAATATTACTAAAAACGAGAAAGAATATATGATCTTGCTTTGATTGATTGATGGACAACACCCATTAACCTCAAAACTATAGTTTTGTACTTCAAAAACAAAAGTTACCAAAAAAATATTTATATTGGAAAGGGAACCTTAACTTCTTGGTACTATTTTCTTTCTTTTACTTTCTAGTTTTTAATAGATAATAATTAAAAGCTTAGTAACATTGATCTCAAATTAGAAGTCACAAGAAAAACCACTTAACTGTTTTACTATATAACCTGCCTTTTTACTTGCTTTATTGTTTGCCACTTGAAGAAAAAGTTTTGTTTATTTTGTTTCTTTATAGTCATTCATGAGAAAACAACACAAGTCTAAAGTACACACGAATTAAATAAGCTCTAAACCTATTTTGATGCAAAATAACATCATAGAATCTTCATTTATTATATACACCACTAGGTCATTTCTTATTAAAGAACATAGTTGACATTTAGTAAAAAGAACGAACCTTATGAGAAGCACAACGTAATAAGCATGCCATTGCTTACAAATTTTCAATACTAAATTATAAGTATAGTATTATAATTTAATATACAAATGTAAATGTAAGAGGGGGGAGAATAAGAATATATCTTTGTTGGAAATGGTATTTAAGTAATTAGAGGCGACTTTGTAACTTCCTAAATGACTTGAGTTTTTATCTATCTGTATTAATAAGATCAATAGTTTATCTTAGTTCTCGGATAAGTATTGAATTTTTATTTCTAGGATTCTTTTGATGGGATCTGACGGTGGTTTAAAATCTACCATATTTTCTGTGAGGTTGATTTTTAGTTGCTATAATAGCCTTTATATTGTTGAAAGTGATTCATGTGTATCGAAATGGTGTGTGTCGAAGGAAAGCCGACCCAGTCGAAGAACTTGCCACTCAGATTCGACAGAATAAGTTTGTTTTAGATTTAGATTTAGTTTTGATTTAAATCTCGAATATATTATATTTGATTTAGGTCCAAATAGATATTTTGGACTTTTATAGTTTTGGGCCTTAGCTTAGGGAGCAAGCTAACCTAAATCTATAAATAGAGGGAGAAACCCTAATTTTGTAATCAAGTTGTATTCACAGAATTTTGCAGTTGCAAAGTGTGTAGAAAATTTTCCACAGTTTGTGGACAGAGAGAAACTTTGCAAAAAATATTTCCTTCTTCTTTCTTTCTTTAATTGCTCATTGTCATTGTGTGTGGTGATATCAATCTTGTTCATCAAGATTGATAGAAATTCATCATAGATATTTGGTGGATTTGTAACATCTGGTATCAAGAGCTCCGATTTCGATTCAAGGGAAGAAAAATCAAGAACGATCGTAGAAGAAGAATTCACAATGGTAGTGGGCTATGGGAATGCGAATTATCCAGCAAGCCTACCGATTCTAAAAGTAGATAACTATGAGAATTGGTGCAAGCAGATGAAGGTTTTATTCCGTTATCAAGGTCTGTGGGATCTTGTAAAGGATGGAGTAAAAGAGCTTGAAGAAGACGCTTTAGAAGAAGAAAAGAAAGAACACACAGAATCAGAGAAAGAAAAGTTATAAAGCTCTCTTTATAATTCATCAATGTCTGAGTCCAGACAACTTCTAAAAGGTTAGTGATACAGAATCTGCAAAAGAAGCTTGAAATATTCTTGAGAAATCTTTTGGAGGCGTAGAAAAGGTGAAAGAGGTGAGGTTACAAACTCACAAGAGAACATATGAATTGCTTCAAATGGAAGATAGTGAAAGCATATCTGATTTCTTTACTAGAGTTACAAAACTAGTGAATCAAATCAAGATATGTGGAGAAGCATTAACAACAAGAGTTGTTGTTTCAAAGATTTTAAGATCTTTGGCTTCCAAGTTCGACCACGTGGTGGTTATCGAAGAAAGAAAGATTTGTCAAAATTGACAAAGGAAGAGCTTTAAGGGCTGAATCTCATGAATAGAGAATGAATGAAGAGTTGCAAGCAAGACAAAAGTGATGTGGCTTTATATGCAAATTCACAAAGAACCAAAGGCAAAGGAAAATGGTTCGATAGAGGTAGAGGGCTACAACAATTCGACCGGTAGAGGAAACCAAAACGAAGGAAATGTGTCGAATAGAGAAGACCATACCAAGGCAAAAAGAGGTGGTGTTGCAAATAGAGGAAGAGGTGGTGGTCAAAGCCCGACAAGAGTCACATTCAATGTTACAATTGTCAAAGTATAGTCACTATTCGAGTGATTGTCCAGAGAAGCGAAAGAATCAAGAAAGTGATGCAAAGTTCGTAAAGCATGAAGAAGAAGAGACGTTGATGATGGTCACAGCAAGAGATGAAGAAAAATTCAAGGATCAATAGTACTTGGATTCAAGATGCTCATCACATATGTCTGGAAGAAAAGATTGATTTGTCAATCTAAAGCCCTCAATAAAGAACATGGTGAAATTTGCAAATGACAATACTCTAGCAGCTGAAGGTATTGGAGATGTTATGATCATGAGAAAATATGGCAAAGGGGCAATAATTTCGAATGTGTTGTATATTCCAGGCATGAAGAGCAACTTGCTTAGTATAGGGAAGTTGGTCGAAAAGAATTACAAGGTGACTGTCGAAGACAAGATGATGAGAGTCGTCGACACAAATGGAAAATTAATCTTGAAGGCCCCTATGTCCCATAATAGAACCTTCAAGATCGAACTAAATGTGATGGATCACAAGTGCCTTTCGATCAGCAAGCGAGATGGATATGGCACTATCGACCAGGCATCTCAACTTGAGACATCAAATATTTGAAGAGAAATAACATGGTTTCAGGATTTCCAGAAATTGACATTCTAAATGAAGTGTGTGAAGAATGTGTGCAAGCGAAGCAACACAAGAATAGCTTCAGCAAGGATGCAGGAAGCAAGTCGAAGGCTATTCTTGAAATTATATATTTTGATGTATGTGGACCAATCCAGGTGGATTCGCATGGAAGTAATAAATACTTTGTCATGTTCGTAGATGATTTTAGTCGAAAATTATGGGCCAACCTGATCAAGAAGAAAAGTGAAGTGATCGAGGTATTTTCCAAGTTTAAGTCTATGGTCGAACGACAAAGTGGTCGAGCTCAAAGTTTTGAGAACCGATGGTGGAGTATGTGTCGAAAGATTTCGATAGGTTATGTGAAAAAGAAGGATTGTGCATGAGGTGGTGCCACCTCACACTCCACAAAGAATGGGACTAAGGAAGAATCGAACCATCATGAATATGGTTTGAAGTATGTTGAAAGACAAGAATTTACCTAAGAGTTTTGGGGTAAAGTTGTGCCAACCGCAACATATTTTGAACAGATGTCCGACGAAGAAGATAAAGAATTACTAAAGAATGTTGGTCGGTGTAAAACCTAGCTTGGGTCATCTGAAGGTATTTGAATCTATTGCACATAGACATGTGCCAGATCAATTGAGAAGAAACCTTGATGATAAGTCGATTCAAATGATTCTTGTGGGATATCGTCCGACAGGAGGTTACAAGTTATTCGACCTAGTGAACAAGCAGATTGTGATCAGCAGAGACATGATCATAGATGAGCTTAAAGAGTGGGACTGGAGTCGAAATTTCAAGAAAGATTCAGTGAGAATTTTACTTGAACTAGAAACTCAAGTCAAAAAAGAACTTCGATAAGAGGAACCAACAGTTATAGATCAACCAAGCACAAGCCGACCTCAGAGAGCAAGACGCATGCCTGCAAGGTTACAAGATTGTATGGTTACATCAGATGATGTGGTTGATGTCGAAGGTGAACTGGTACATTTTGATTTATATGCAGATGTCGAACCTGTCAATGCAGCTGAAGCATTGAAAGATTCTAAGTGGGTGAAAGCAATGGAAGAAGAAGTGAAATCCATCGAAGACAACAACACTTGGTCACTTGTCGAATTGCCTCAAGGAAGAAGGCAATTGATATCAAGTGGATATACAAAGTGAAGCTGAATCCTAAAGGGGAATTAACTCGACACAAAGCAAGGCTAGTGGCGAAAGGATTTCTCCAGAAGGAAGGAATTGACTTCGATGAAGCTTTTGCACTTGTGGCTAGGATCGAAACAATCAGGTTGGTTGTCGGTTTAGCTGAAATAAATTGTTGGCACATATGTCAGATGGACGTAAAGTGTGCATTCCTGAATGGACCCTTAGACGAAGAAGTTTATGTTAAACAACCAATTGGGTTTGTGAAACATAACAAAGAGAGAAAGGTGTATAAACTTCATAAAGCCATGTATGGACTGAAGCAAGCTCCACGAGCTTGGAATAAGAAGATTGATAGCTTTCTAAGGGAGAAGGAATTTTTGAAGTGTACAAGTGAACATGGAGTATATGTAAGAAGAAGCAATAATAAATTTCCTATACTATGTCTCTATGTCGATGACTTGTTAATCACAGGTAGCTGTAAGAAGGAGATCGAAGACTTTAAAGGTGATCTCAGCAAGGAATTCGAAATGTCTGATTTGGGTGACATTTCATATTTCTTTGGCATCGAATTCTACAAGACTAGTAGAGGTTTGATGATGCATCAAAGGAGATATGGGGAGAAATTCTCAAGAGATTTGAGAGAAGAATAATTCGACTTCGACACCTGCAGAACCAAGACTGCAACTATCGAAAGACCTTGAAGAAGATGATGTCGAGCCAACCCAATATAGAAGACTTATTGGGTCCTTAAGATACCTTTGTCATACTAGGCCTGACTTAGCATACAGTGTTGGTATGATAAGTAGATTCATACAAAAGCAAAAGGTATCTCACCTAGCAGCAACAAATAGGATATTGAGGTATTTGAAAGGAACTATCGACTATGGAATTTTGTTTCCTACAACTGATAAAGGAAAAGAATATAAGTTAGTGGGGTACACAGATTCGAGCTGGTGTAGTGATGCTGAAGATCGAAAATCTACAGCAGGATATGTGTTTATGTTAGGTGGTGCGCCAGTTGCTTGGAGTTCGAGAAAGGAACCATTTGTGGAATTATCATCATACGACGCAGAATACATAACTGCTTCTCATTGTGCATGTCAAGCAACTTGTATGAGAAACTTGGTCGAAGAAATTATAAGTAAAAATCATGGAGCAATTACCATGAAGATCGACAACATGTCAGTTATCAACTTGGCGAAGAATCCGATAGCTCGTGGTCGAAGAAAACACATTGAAATAAGGTTCCACTATCTTGAGAGCGTAATGATGAGAAGATGAATTTGAAACACCTAGTAGCCGAGAATCGATTGCGACATTATGATGAAGGGTGTCAGTATTTCGAAGACTAAGAGCAATGATGAATGTAGATAGTTTAGACACAATGAATTAGGTGGTGTGTTGAAAGTAATTCATGTGTGTCAAAATGGTGTGTCGAAGCCGACCCAATCGAAGAACTTGCCACCATTCGATGAATAAGTTTGTTTTAGATTTAGATTTAGTTTTGATGTAAATCTAGAATATATTAGATTTGATTTAGGTCCAAATAGATATTTTGGGATTTTATAGTTTTGGGTCTTAGCTTAGGGAGCAAGCTAACCTAAATCTATAAATAGAGGGAGAAACCCTAATTTTGTAATCAATTTGTATTCATAGAATTTTGTAGTTGCAAAGTGAATAGAAAATTTTCCACAATTTGTGGGCAGAGAGAAGCTCTGCAGAAAATATTTCCTTTTTCTTCTTTCTTTCTTTGATTGCTCATTGTCATTGTGTGTGTGGTGATATCAATCTTGTTCATCATGATTGGTAGAAATTCATCATAGATATTTGGTGGATTTCAAACATATATGGGAATCCTTTGAGTGGTTTAGTTGTTTTATTGTTTGATCTATTGTATTTTTTCTCTTTAAATGTTGCACTTTTGTCACTATGAAAAAAATCACATTTTATTTCGATCAAAAAATGCTTTTATCTCAGTTGGGTATCTGAGGTAACGAAGTGTCATTAGGGGTGAGAATAGGTTGAGCCTGAGTTAGAATTTGTCAAACACTCTTGCAAAGTCTAAGTTTGCTTGTACATGATTATTACTTGACTAGTCTTTCGAGTTGATTGACCGACTACTTAAAAACCTATTTCATTTGAATATAGAAGTTAGATGAATTAAGAGATTGAGAGAATCTTGTTTTCATTGACTCATTCGAGTTTACTATTAGCATAAGTTTTGTGATATTATTTATTTGATATAGTGTATTGAAACAACTTATGTCAACAACTTATAACACGGTTTTTCAACTTATTTTATGATACCTTCAAAATAAGTATGCTTTATTTTCATATTTTAATTCAAAGTTCAAAATACATATAATAATAATAATAATAAATTTTTAATGTTTATTTAAATAATTGATAGGCTTAAAAGACTTTTATTTTAAGCATTACATGATATTTAAGGTGTCACCTGACACTCTTTAACAACTCAAACATTTAACAATCATGTAGCGAAAATAATAATGTCATACAACACATTTCATCGCATGCTTATCTTCACTTAGAGTATCATTGCGGTAATATCGATTTCATCTTAATCAATAAAACATTGCAACTTAGACTTTTAGTCTCAACTTAAAATTACAATAAATTGTTTTTCAAAAATAAAGAGTTATCATGTTTGACTTTTAACAACTTCAATCATAAACTAGAAAAAACAATTAAACTCCAACAAACATAATAGGCAAGCAAACATTTCAATTAACCTGTGTTACAGGGATCGAGCAATACTTCTAAACAACGATAAACTAATCAAAGTAACTTCTCGAGTTAACTCTACACAATCTACAAGCTTTCTGTAGCCCAAAAGCCTTGTACCCGTGTAGAAAAAGCCAAGAGCTCCTCTCACTCAAATCTCTTTCTAACCTGAAGCCAGATAGCTTGATCCTCCAACAAAACAACTTTGAATCCTTCTAATAAATCTCATTTCTCGACTTTTCAAAACTTTCTTTTTCAAAATTCCTTCTAAACAAGGTGATTAAATGATAAGTTTAACAAATGGCTCAATGGAAAATCTTCATTTCAGCCAGATGTCCAAGGTTCAAACCTCCTTAGGACCAAAAACTCTTTTTTCTCAAGTTTCTAGCAAACTTAAACATTTTCAAAAACCATTCAAAACTTCTCATTTTGAGATTATTTTTGCACACTTGTCATTTAATATACCTATTTTATAATTATGTCAAAAATCCAAAATATTTTCGATTATATTTTATTAAATAAAAAATGAGACATTTTAAGTATTTAATACTTTTTTTCCAAAGATGTTTCCTTTTCAAAACTCAAATCTTTTCAAAACTTCTTGTGAATATACTTCACTTTTCAAAATCATTTCAAAACCTTTTTCAAAACATTTCAACAAACTTACACAATTTTTCCATGATCAATTTGAAGATAAAACCAACCAGTTTTCCTCGAATTTCTTAATTGATCATGGGTCTCCCTACGTGTAAGTCCCAACCCTCCCATCATATTCATTTTATACACAAACACCTTCGTGCACATATTCATTCCTCGTACACATTCAAACTTGTAAATATTCAAGTTACACTTGCTTTAAACTGCTTTATACTTGTTTATATTTCCTTCATAAACTCCTCGTGAATACACATCACACACTTGTTTATATAACTGCTCAGCTATAACATAACAATTAGCCTAACAAATAGTTCCTTTAGCCTCCTTAGGCTTCAGAGTAAGATAACTCATTTATTGAGTTAGCTCCTTTGGCTTCATATAAGAAAACCATTTATCGAAGTTTAGCCTCCGCTTAGGCTTCCATATACAACACTTCATGAGTCACCTCCTCTTGGGCTTCGCTCAAAAGAACCTCGTCAGGTTTAGCTCTCAGGCATCCAACAAGAAAGAGACCAGTGAAATCTCTTAACAGCCTCCTATTGGGCTTCCAATACAAAGAATCACCCGCTTAGGATAGAATCTAGAGGATGATTCTCGTGAAATCACTCTTAAAATCCTAAGAGGATGGTTTCGGTGAAACCACTCTTAAAGCTAAAGCCACTCATACCCTATAGCTTCCTCTTAGCTTCATACAAGGACCTCATGACCCTCGGAATGCCTCTCTCTTGGGCTAACAGAATTGATGACCCTGAATTCCTCATCTTGGGCTTACAATACAAGGACCCACAGTTTCTTAAAAACATTCCCCTAATCAATTTCTCCTCGCGGATTTAGACATTTATCATCTCTATGGAAGAAGTATCTCTTCTATCACATCACACACAATCAAACCAAACACTCTTTTCAAAAACATCTCTTAATCGAAGTGGTACTTTGTACACTCAAGCAAAACACTCAATGCTTACAATTAAAAGATTCAATCATTTTTCAAACATCTTTCTTAACTCGGGTAACGCTTGTACACTCAAGTAAAACACCTTTAACTTACGATGAAAGATTCAATCAATCAACCTTTCAAAATGTATGTGATGAAATAGATTAGATACATTTTCATTAAGATGACATTCGGCTTTGTCTCTTAATAACATCCGCTGCTTCCACTAGCATAAGTGGAACTATTATTGCTTGACTTTCTCAACCCTTCGAGAATACGTGAGGCACAAGGTCTCATCCTTGGCGAGCAAAACTTCTTTCTCCTCAAACCAAACAAAACCATAGCTCCTTTAGATCCGAGCTACAAATGATCTCGTTCCCATTAAGGGATATGTATGCGTAAGATCCCAATGATCTTATGAGCACAATAATAACAAAACCTAGGTCCCACATAAACTACGCTTTTTAAAATCCAAAGGAGAAAATTTTCCAACAATAGAAATAGCAATTTAAAACACACAAACATATCAAAACTATTCATATATAAAGCTATAGATAACTATATATATTTAGGGTGCCATTATATTCCTTTATATACAAAACCCCTTGCCTCGAATCTCCCCAATGCTAAGTCTAGTTCTACTTAGTCGTAATGCATATCATATCAATTGAGGGTATTGCAGCTCTTTCATAATCATTTTCTTGTGTTGAAAAATAAAGCTTGATGCTCATGTATCTTTATAAACAAATCAAAAGAGTAAATCATTTCTGAGCCGTAGAATCCGAATTGATTCGATTCTAGCCAGCCACTTTTAACGCGAACATGACCACTTCTAAATTATCTTAATAAGTACTACCATGATGTATCTCTGAGGCGCTAGATTTCTTTACGCCCAAATGAGGTGTCATTTTGACTGGTCAAACATTATGGTATAAACGTGGGGATCATACATATTAAATTCCTAAATTTTCAATTCATACATCAACCGATTGACAAAGGGTGTCAATCAATTGACATTACTCATGCTTCACTATTGAAAATAAAAATTTCATTTTAGAGGCAAGACAATTGATTGATTGTGAGGTCAACGATTGTCAATCACAATTCCAATTTATTAGTGCAATCGATTGCAAGGAAGGGCAATCGCATTGACACCGAGAGTTTTTCTAACATTTACAATTTCTATCATAAGATCTCTATAATTCCATACACTAATCTTCCTACATTATTTCAACCAATTTTTCACAACTCTTTAACACAAAACATGAAATTTCCAAAGTGAATATATAATATTACTACCAAACATCAACATATTATTATACTTACATCATTATGATTCATCATAATTCATCAACAATTTCTAGATTTCTACTATAACAATAATTCATTAAGATAAATCATGAAACCCCGTTGAAAGTAATGACTCTTATTCCCCCATCATGCAATACACACATATTGAAAGCCCATTCTCCCTCACCCGAATTTTCCAACAAAAATGATGAATTCTTGAACTTTTCTCTCCTAAGCCTTCTTTGTCGCTTTCTCTCTAGCCTTCTTTTTATCTTTCTCCAAGAAATTCAACTTATCACTAAACTAAATTATCCACTATTCTATTAATTCACCCAAACAACAATTCCTTAATTTCTTTTACTCCTTTTGCCCTCACTTAGTCACAAAATCTAATATTGTCATTCCCCTTTATTTTCTATTATAATAGCTAATTCTATTCTTATTGTTATAATCTTACTAATAATAAAGTAATAAAATAAAATAATAATAATATTATATTTCCTCATTAATTTTATTTAATTAAGTTAAATATTCACTATAAAAAGACTCTCATTATGTATGTGAATTTCATCACAACTTGAGAAATCATGTCAAACCCATTATCGACATGAGCATTTATGTCACTGGAGAACAAGTGACAAACTTGTTGCGACGTGTTTCTCATGTCACAAAGTTGTGAAGTGGTATTCACGCCGCAACATAGTTGCATAAGAAAAAAAGCGCCCGCTATAGAGCAGGGGAAAGACATTAAAGCAGCTTTTAATAGATAAAATATATGTCACAACTTGTGACATATATTCCACATCGCCACAGTGATTTTTTTTATAAATTATTGTTAATCTTTTTATATATATATTAAACTAATTAATTAATATAATAAAATTCATATAATAAAATTATATAATTATATAATTATATATAATAAAATTTTATATAATAAATTTATAATAAAAAAATTATATAATAAATTTGATAAACAAAATTATATAATTAAATTTAATATGATAAAACTAATAAATTAAAATCTAAAATTTAACATTTTAATAAATTCAAATTTAAAATATCTTACATAAAATGCAAATTTAAAACAAATTAAATACAAAATGTCTTTACGGACATCTTCACCGAATAATTATCAATGTCAAAATTATGGTTTCCGCATCCTCCAACCTTGATCACGAACATTTTGACTTCCACCCTTGCATAAATCGGCCCATTTGCTCCTCCATATCGATTGCCTCTCTATGATCTCCAATTGTTGCTCGTCTTGCCCTCATTACCGCCAATTGCCTCCACGCCACCTCACGCTATACCACCGCGTGTCGCCTCACTTAACCAATTGTCTTACTGCTTCAACTTGTGCTCGTCGATTTGGTTGACGCGACCTCCTTTCCATATCTAACTCTTTGAAAACAAATTCCCTTTTGATTCTCGCCACCAAATTTCCACCACAAAAAATAACCATTAGGCCATTTTCCTCAACTACTTGATTCCAAATATAGAAATCAACATCCGCCCTCACCGGAGTATATTCGTGATTATTTTCAAAATCATACAATATTCGATAATCATCCCGCACATATACAGAAAAAATTTAAATTAAATATTTACATATACATATATAGATATATATATATATATATATATATATATATATATATATATATATATATATATATATATTAAATTATACTAAATTAAAATATACTAAATCAATATATATATATATATATATATATATATATATATATATATATATATATATATATTAAAGTATACTAAATTAAAGTATATTAAAATACATGATTTTCACGCCACAACTTATGAATTGCCACGTGATTTTCACGTGACAACTTATCGCTTCGTCACATGATAATCACGCCACAAAATTATCATTAAGTTTAAAAATCACTTGCCACGTGATATTCTACGCCAATTTATCGTTGCCACGTGAAAATCACGTCACAAATTTGTTATTAAATTAAAAATATATAAACAACATAAATTAAATAACTTACAAAAGCTCTCGGCGCTTCTTCAACAAAACCTCCCGATGTCTTTATTCGAGTCCTGTAATCAATTCAATGATCAATGGTGGTCTCTACCTGTGGAAAATGGTAAACAATCGCTGGTCCTCCCAGTCCTAAAATTATGGTTACTCGCAAGATCGACTCATTGATCTTAAGACATGTGCTAAGGTTTTTGAGATTATACTAATCCGAAACCTTATCTAAGAAATGGTTTTCTAAGACTAAGGAACAAGTATAATGGCTTTCCACACTATGGTTAGACTCAATGACCGTGACTCGTGACTGACAAAGATCCTAAATGAAACACTTAACAATTTGACTTCACAATGTGATTTTTACCAACTATGGAGACTGTGACCTATTGCAAAGGTCAGGAACTTCGGACTTGTTATAACCGGGAAGCATTCGACTCTTTGTTAACTCAAAACTTGTAAATCTAAAAATAGAATCAACGCAAACGACATGCAAAGATATTGCTTAAATGTAAATAAAATGCAAGTAAAGTTTTCAAGAAATGATCGAAATATAAAGGTTTTGCATTGAAATAAAAGTGGTGATTCACGACATCAAGCTCTTCAACTCTTTGCTTCCTAACGCCGGAATGAATAGTAGTTTTTGTGTGATTCGAGTATACAAGTAAACACACAAAAATTACATTGAAACTACTTATTTATAGTATTTACAAAGTAACTGCCCTAAAGAAATTGACGGGTGACATTTAAACTCTAAGGTAACCGCCTCACTGCATGTTGCCACCTATTTGGCGCTAAATGAGTTATGCGTCATTAAATCAAGCAGAGACTTTGAATTTTGAATATTCACGCCTTTGACAAACTCAACCGGCTTTGCTTTAATTAATATTTCCACCAGAGATTTCAGATTCATATTCCATTGTAATTCCATTGTAACATTTTCTTCAATAGTTGATTCTCTAAATTTCCAAAACCAATTTTCAAACACTTTGCTCTCAATTTCCAAAAAGTCCTTATTTCGTGAAACTACCATTAACTTTATGAGAACACCCTCATTTAATACACATGCTTGAATACCTTGAGATTTTTCAAGGTAACAAAATGCCCCCGATGCCATTTTCAATTTTGATAGATATGAGATACTAGCATCTTTGAAGTGTCGGTCTCAAGATTCGACTTAGTCGCTCCCACTATCTCTAAAAGTGGGACGCTACTATCTCCTTTTTCGTGACATCATGTAATCATGGAAATGTATCACGCTTTTAACTTCTCGAGACGGTGATCATTTATTGTCTATCATAATTATGTTTTAGTGGCATGGCCCACCACTCCCCGCTTATCTCGCAAAGACGTGTCCTGACTTGACACGATTCGACTTAGGAAATCACAAAGATTTTCTCGTTATTTTCTTCTTCCTCAACGAGGCTATAAATATCCACTCTCTCATTTTCCTTCTTTCCCTTCGCTTTCCTCAACCTTTTCTTCAGAAAACCTCGAACCGAATTCACCATTCTTGTTCATCTTCTCCAACCTTCAAACCTTCTTCAATGGCGACATCGATAACATAACCACCTCTCCAACCATGGAACTTCAGCACTACTCAGTCAGACAAACACTACGGGATCAACCTCCGCTCACTGGATGAGAAAGCAAAATATGGAAATCTCGTACTTATTCCTTTCACCTTTAAGGATAACCCTTAACTTTTCCGGTCCTTCCATGCGGACATGCCCTCTGATATATACGTAGATGACAAAGGGTTTTTTCCCTAATAGCACCACAACTAGACCCATATTATCTTCTCCAAACCCTATTTCTTTGCAATACATTGATAGAAACTTTAGACTACTTCTCCATTGAATTTCCCCAAGTTTAGTGCCTGGATGACACGTTTATAAACTGAAAAACTAGAACAATGGAAGAAAATGGGCATTTACACGTTGCTGGAACTTTTTCGATGTAGCCAATCCTATTCTAGCATCATGTTATTGTCTCATTACATTTTGGGAGGGTCAACAAACACCTTTCACACTAAGTGTGGTATGATCACGCCACATTGCTCACGCCATCATCAATACGTTGAAACCAATGGCGAGTTTCAAACCACATGGATGCTGATTTTCTCTCTCCCCACGATCTGGATGCCACCACCACTGTATACTTGATGATTTATATGCCTCATTGAAGTTCCAAACCAAATCAAGAAATTCGACCCACTAATACAAAAAGAAAAAATGTTTGTGGCACATGGTCCTTGCTTCCGTAGCTATGACTAAATGCCACTTTCTCCTCAAGACATTAAACCTTTCGTATAGAAAAACAGCGTCCCCAAACCAAATGCATGTTGTTTGGAAGTGTCTTCTCCACTAACCCCATCGACAAAACTTCTCCTAATCTTGAGGTCTTCAAACCGTTGTTCAACATTATGTTGACAAGAGTTGAATTTACACCTTACATGGCTCCATTCTCCGATGGAAAGTGGCCCAGAGTGGCTTACTAAATTGTTTCCACCTATGGAAGATAAGGACAAGAAAAGATCCCTAATCTATAGAGACGCCTTAACTTCTCAATTTTTATCTTCTGTGATTGCTGGCCAAAATCCAGTTTGGTTGCTTACCACCCAACTTGGTGGCTCGATTACTGGGATCTTCCAACTGTTCCCAAATCTCCTTCAACTCTCATGAATTCATCGGTCGACATTACCTCTCGCCAACCTTGGTAAACCGAAAAGAAGACATCGACAATTTTGGACACAAAGGCCCATGCTTACTTTCACAACTTTGCCATCATTCTACCGCACCAAGGAATTTGAGACTTGGTGGAAGTTATGATGTTACTTTCGCGATATTCCAATAAGAAAATACGAACCTGACTACGCCTTTTGATAATTTCGAGGCAAGACGACCAAATGTAAGGCCACTAACATCAAGCAAATTCAAGCTTTTCAAGTATTTAGGTGTGTATCTACCAACTAACTCTTCGTCGGACCATCTCTCGACGTGCCCGAGAGTTAAAAGAGAAGGTAATCATTGTGATTCAACAACTCGTACCTCAAGCGCTAGCGAAAGACAAATATCTTGCGCACTTCATTTTTGAAACATTTAATTTTCTCCTTTACCGACTATCCTCGTTGGTCATGGTTTCGCCCACCTATCCAGATTGGTGGTATAGCTGGCCTTCCATGGAGAATGATTATAAGAAAAGGCCGACAAAGTGGTACCGACTGAGCATTGGTTACATGATCTACAAGGTTTTGCATATTGCCCTCAATATGTAAGAGAACCGTTGTTGTGCCAAATGGTAACAGCTTTGAAAGTTTGATTTCTTTGTTATTTCGACTTTTCCCTTTATTTGACTTTACCATTTTTGTTTTTAGCTATCCCTCTTCGTGAGAAACACCAAAGGCTCATGTCAACAAGGCTACCTTTGACAACAACAAAGACTCTATTTCACTTTACCAATTATATTTCGTGGTTTTTGCTCTTTAACTTAACAATGTGTTTGGCAGATTATACCGATCACACACCATCTCGACAATGATTTAATTCTACCCTTACTCAAGGAAACGTTCCTTGTAAGTTGCACATTCGATCATCCTCGACTTTATGACTTAAAAACGACATCTTCTTTATCTCGCCGTAGTAAAATGCTTAATGGATCTTATTGATCCTCTATATATCCAAAAAGTCCAAGGACAAACAACACGATCTGAGAGGACTCGAGGTATCTATTTGTTGTTGATTTAAGTTCTTCATATTTAAATTA